>OY740769.1:27697115-27872047 GCA_963513935.1 Aphrophora alni | reverse complement strand
GGCGATATTTTAAAACATTTGTTGCCAAATATCTCTTAAACCATTGATTTTACATAATATATATAAGATAATAGAAAATATGTAACTCTTTAAACCCTGAACAAGATATGTGCAGTGCTCGGCAATCGATTTAAAAACTATTTTAAAATATCTCGTCTACCATTAAAGATACAACAAAAATGATAATTGTTTACTGTAGCGCCTCAATTTTGATATTTTTTTCGGAAAAAACATAATTTCAAGTTTTCTAGTTCAAACTCCATTAAGTGGAAAACACGTTAAAATATGCTGTACGTGAATTGTACTAACCACGCTCAATGATGGCTTACAATCATCACTACACTGGGTTTTTGAAGAAACACTATTTAAACGATACGATAACGTCATATGGTTCGATATAAATAAACAAGAAAAATAACTATCTAATATTATCGACTGATGTGTTTGTCACTCTGTACTATAACAAGAGTTGAGACGAGGTCAGAAAACCACATCACAATAACGTATCTACGAGTCACTCTATAATCAAATCGTTGATCGCGCCATGGTGATTTAGTGACTAGCACAAGAAGACGAGGTCCTCTTATAGTACAATAAACAATAGCATGATACACTTTAACGGTTGATTGTTTCTCACTTTGTACAAATTGGTGTTTTTATTTTTAAGATATCAGATCTTATTTGGAAGAATCGCCATTGTTTTTACTATCAATATTTCCGTAGCGTGGTCATGACTCTTAACTGTCATCAAATTCGACTCATGGAAATAAAATAGGAGTTTCCAAAAGTCCTCACAGGATCTACTATACTGAGAGAATGAGAGAGAGACAGAAAGAGAGAGAGAGAGAGAGAGAGAGAGAGAGAGAGAGAGAGAGAGAGAGAGAGAGAGAGAGAGAGAGAGAGAGAGAGAGAGAGAGAGAGAGAGAGAGAGAGAGAGAGAGAGAGAGAGAGAGAGAATCACCCACTAATAAATTTCAATAATTTTATAACCTAACCTACTTATAATAACCTCAGTCAAAACAACGTATCCACAATTTTGTAACAAAATATATATTTTCATTTTATTCGAATACATACAAAGTCTATTTGAAAAGTCGTAACAAAAGATATTCAAATATAATTTAACGACTAATCGATTATGTTTACGAGACAAACTTTCGAGATATCGGATAAGAAAGTCGGAGGAAATCATTAGACAGTCGTAAAACAATAGCTGTTATTATAGAAGCGACCGACAATTGAAGGATATAACATAAAGCGTATAGACTCCTCTTCTATATATGATCACATTTTACGAGTTGTCATAAATGTTTATGGAGATGTATCTACGAGCAGTTATCCTCGCAATGACACGTGAGAAAACATTACTTTTCTCATAATTTTGTGGAAATGTTTTACAATTAGCGAGAGCTGGATGTGCAAACAAAAGAAATACCTAGCTAATTAGTGTCTATTTAACAATTATATAGTTTCACAACTAGTATGGAGTTGGTTAGGTAGGAAGGATTACTTTCCATGTGTATGTTTGATGAGCTGTAGGTCGAGAACATGTTTGGATCGATTAACACAGGGCGAAGCGAGTTCTGTGTAATATATCGATTTATTTTACACGAAACCTTTAAGAACTAAAGTTTTCATCACAGACAAAATTAATAAAATGTAATCTGAAGTAATTCATTGAACTGTTTTTTTTCTTGCGAGAGTTTTTATGAGAACGTTTTATGCAATTATTTTGTCCTCTAAAGGAGAAAAACCATAACATTACAAATATTGTGAATATAGTTGGTTAACCTAACCTCAAACTGATTTTATGGTTCCTCTAATGAAGCAGCGGTTAATAAGTTTGTTAAAATTGGTTGTTATGGTAACTATTGTTGAAAAGGTTTAAATTTTTGTTTTGTACTAAGTTGATATTTATGTTGATTCCAAATGAACAAAATTTTCATTTAAGTTACATAATTAAGTAAATAAAATGTAGATTGACTTGAAGACAGTTGGAGTAATCTATTGAATTTTTTTTTTTTTTTTCCTTTTGAGAATTTCTATGAAGAGTTTTTTGCAATAGTTTTATCATCTAAAAGATGAAGAACTTGACAATAATAGCTAATGGTAATCTTTCATGTATCTTGTTTGTTAACCTAACCTCAAATTTCGATTATTCTAATGAATCAGCTGTTATTAAAATTTGTAAAATTGATCGTTATAGTAACGTTGAATGGTTTAAACTTTCATGAAACAGAAAATTGATTTGTACGTTCCTATAGGTTTAGTGTATTTAAAAATTTTGGTCAATTACAACTTTTGACTCGGACGAAAAGTGAAAAATGTCACACACGACATGTTTTAGAGTTCTAATTACGTGTAAAAATTGTGATCAATCAAATGGTTTGAGTCGTTAGTTACATTTCTATTTCAATCCCCCGCTTCGATAATTAGTGCATACAACATTGCACAAACTTTCTCACACACAAAACGAAATAACAAATTTTATAAAAATTTTTAACATCTATTACGTACCAAATATGGCAAATGATTCGGTTCATTATCAACTTTTTTTATAAATAATATTTTGAAAAATACATATTTAATTTAAATAGAGTCCTTTTGGGGAACTCTCCTTCTTTTTTTTTACTTTTGATTTGACACGCACGCTTCCGTCATTAATCGCCCTCAGAGCCTCGCTATAGTGAGTACGGGCTTGGTAATCGATCTACTACACCTTTTTTCACGTAATCTTGGGTTAGATCCCTCCTATCATATTTCCTTTTATGTCTCTCTTGACCAACTCTTGTCCACTTCCGACCCTGACGCTGTTTAGAGTATCCCATGATTAGAGATCTTTACTTTATATCAAACGATGATGACACGAAGCTGTCATTAATCTGCACATTTCATTAAAATTGACAGAGTTGATTTAGAGATATCAGGCTTTTTACAACAGTACAAACAGTACGGATATCTTATGCTTTCACAATACTAAGTCTACGTATGTGTAATGAAAAATGCCGTTCATTGTATATATCTGTCCACAATGGCGTCTGCGATAAAATACCAGTTAAATTAAAAAGCCACAAAAGTAAGTGTAAAAAGGGTGGGTGTCGGAGTATAATGGACGCAAAAAGATGTTTTCTGTGAAACTCAAGTGTTAAAAAGCGGCTTAAGTGCGGGATGACGATTAGCTTTGTACTAGCGTAACTAAAAACATTACGATTTAGACTTGGATTTTCTATGATAATAAAATATCAAAAAACATTACATTAACTTTCTTATACACTCATCTATTATCAGTCGCTATCTGTCACAATTTTTTTCTTCCTTTTTTAAGAGCTCAAGCTTGCTTCATTTTTTGCTGTAAATCCGTCTTAACACATAAATCATAGCCAATATCGAGTTTTTAATGACGGCAGTGTGTTTTACCCATTTCCACCTGAATATCTGAATTCTAATTTTCTTTCACTTAAAGTTTTGCCCACATCTTTGGGACCGTCATGGTAAAACAGATATTTAAAAAAAAAAATTATAATGACTTCATAAACGGATTTTTGGTTTTTTATCTATATTATATTCTGTATTTTTTTATTTATTTTTGTTTATAGATAGATTTTTCGATACTCTTTTCTTCTACAAGGTGATGATGACCGACAGAGTTTTGTAAATAAACAATCCCCTAAGAATCCCCCCCCCGCGTCTCTGAATGAGTTTTATTTAGGTGGATCGTGATAACTAGAAGATCTATAATAGAGTTTTACTAATAACTATAGTTACTGTATCACACAATTGTGCGCGTACACACGCACACTCAGCCACAACATTGTTTAGATTATTAAAGGTTAGTTATTATAGAAAATAATTAATATTAATGAAGTAATTTAATTTTACACAAAACAGCAATAATTACTTAGAACTACAAGATTCCTGATTATAAATAATGTATTAAATATTAATTAATAAAATTGACTATTTTACTTCACGAATCGTTTACTACAAACTCACATGACTGGTTTTGCAATAGAAAGTACCTGGGCTAAAACTTTCCCTCTCATCCATCTCCGAAACCAAACTTTAGCTGTGAAATAAACCACGGACACAGTCTTTGGAAATATATGATTGACTTTAACCTTGCTTCGTTTAAACATGTCCACAGCATCAATCAAATATCAACGATCGAGTTTTCTTATAGTTTTCCTCAATTATTCCTGAACAGCCGTATTTTTCTCGCTTGACATTTTGAGTCAATAGTGTTTATTTCGTTAAAAGTTTGTCGAATTTTGAGATAGCAAACAAATGAAAAAAGTGTTCCAAGATATGCCCACATAGGCCCACCAAATCTGATTAAAATAGATCGACGCGTCTGTGGAACACTGTACATATTACTGACAGAAAAACGTTTTTGGAATCAAAATAGATTAATCCGTAAAAAAATCGACGTAGATTTTTTTTTTTTTTTTTTTAATCATACAACTATCTCTATATGTCTATATATGCTAAATACCGTAGGTGATTGGTGGTATTCCATTTTAATTATATCTCTACATGTAATATACTAAACAAATTTGCGGTTTGTGTACGAGGATACAACCACAATCGCTTAAAGCATGAGGAAAGGTAGGGTGTAAACGTATACAGTCTTGGTGGTTATATTTTTTTACCTATCGTACAACTTTCTATACATGTAATATACTAAACAATTTCCTGAATTGTGTACGAGGATACAACCACAATCGTTTAAATCATGAGGAAAGGTAGGATGTAAACGTATACAGTCTTGGTGGTTATATTTTTTTACCTATCGTACAACTTTCTATACATGTAATATACTAAACAATTTCGTGAATTGTGTACGAGGATACAACCACAATCGTTTAAATCATGAGGAAAGGTAGGGTGTAAACGTATACAGTTTTGGTGGTTATATTTTTTACCTATCGTACAACTTTCTATACATGTAATATACTAAACAATTTGGTGAATTGTGTACGAGGATACAACCACAATCGTTTAAAGCATGAGGAAAGCTAGGGTGTAAACGTATACAGTTTTGATGGTTATATTTTTTACCTATCGTACAACTTTCTATACATGTAATATACTAAACAATTTCGTGAATTGTGTACGAGGATACAACCACAATCGTTTAAAGCATGAGGAAAGCTAGGGTGTAAACGTATACAGTTTTGGTGGTTATATTTTTTACCTATCGTACAACTTTCTATACATGTAATATACTAAACAATTTCGTGAATTGTGTACGAGGATACAACCACAATCGTTTAAAGCATGAGGAAAGCTAGGGTGTAAACGTATACAGTTTTGGTGGTTATATTTTTTACCTATCGTACAACTTTCTATACATGTAATATACTAAACAATTTCGTGAATTGTGTACGAGGATACAACCACAATCGTTTAAAGCATGAGGAAAGGTAGGGTGTAAACGTATACAGTCTTGGTGGTTATATTTTTTACCTATCGTACAACTTTCTATACATGTAATATACTAAACAATTTCGTGAATTGTGTACGAGGATACAACCACAATCGTTTAAAGCATGAGGAAAGCTAGGGTGTAAACGTATACAGTTTTGGTGGTTATATTTTTTACCTATCGTACAACTTTCTATACATGTAATATACTAAACAATTTCGTGAATTGTGTATGAGGATACAACCACAATCGTTTAAAGCATGAGGAAAGCTAGGGTGTAAACGTATACAGTTTTGGTGGTTATATTTTTTACCTATCGTACAACTTTCTATACATGTAATATACTAAACAATTTCGTGAATTGTGTACGAGGATACAACCACAATCGTTTAAAGCATGAGGAAAGCTAGGGTGTAAACGTATACAGTTTTGGTGGTTATATTTTTTACCTATCGTACAACTTTCTATACATGTAATATACTAAACAATTTCGTGAATTGTGTACGAGGATACAACCACAATCGTTTAAAGCATGAGGAAAGCTAGGGTGTAAACGTATACAGTTTTGATGGTTATATTTTTTACCTATCGTACAACTTTCTATACATGTAATATACTAAACAATTTCGTGAATTGTGTACGAGGATACAACCACAATCGTTTAAAGCATGAGGAAAGCTAGGGTGTAAACGTATACAGTTTTGGTGGTTATATTTTTTACCTATCGTACAACTTTCTATACATGTAATATACTAAACAATTTCGTGAATTGTGTACGAGGATACAACCACAATCGTTTAAAGCATGAGGAAAGCTAGGGTGTAAACGTATACAGTTTTGGTGGTTATATTTTTTACCTATCGTACAACTTTCTATACATGTAATATACTAAACAATTTCGTGAATTGTGTACGAGGATACAACCACAATCGTTTAAAGCATGAGGAAATGTAGGGTGTAAACGTATACAGTCTTGGTTGTTATATTTTTTACCTATCGTACAACTTTCTATACATGTAATATACTAAACAATTTCGTGAATTGTGTACGAGGATACAACCACAATCGTTTAAAGCATGAGGAAAGCTAGGGTGTAAACGTATACAGTTTTGGTGGTTATATTTTTTACCTATCGTACAACTTTCTATACATGTAATATACTAAACAATTTCGTGAATTGTGTATGAGGATACAACCACAATCGTTTAAAGCATGAGGAAAGCTAGGGTGTAAACGTATACAGTTTTGGTGGTTATATTTTTTACCTATCGTACAACTTTCTATACATGTAATATACTAAACAATTTCGTGAATTGTGTACGAGGATACAACCACAATCGTTTAAATCATGAGGAAAGCTAGGGTGTAAACGTATACAGTCTTGGTGGTTATATTTTTTACCTATCGTACAACTTTCGATACATGTAATATACTAAACAATTTCGTGAATTGTGTACGAGGATACAACCACAATCGTTTAAAGCATGAGGAAAGGTAGGGTGTAAACGTATACAGTCTTGGTGGTTATATTTTTTACCTATCGTACAACTTTCTATACATGTAATATACTAAACAATTTCGTGAATTGTGTACGAGGATACAACCACAATCGTTTAAAGCATGAGGAAAGGTAGGGTGTAAACGTATACAGTCTTGGTGGTTATATTTTTTACCTATCGTACAACTTTCTATACATGTAATATACTAAACAATTTCGTGAATTGTGTACGAGGATACAACCACAATCGTTTAAAGCATGAGGAAAGCTAGGGTGTAAACGTATACAGTTTTGGTGGTTATATTTTTTACCTATCGTACAACTTTCTATACATGTAATATACTAAACAATTTCGTGAATTGTGTACGAGGATACAACCACAATCGTTTAAAGCATGAGGAAAGCTAGGGTGTAAACGTATACAGTTTTGGTGGTTATATTTTTTACCTATCGTACAACTTTCTATACATGTAATATACTAAACAATTTCGTGAATTGTATACGAGGATACAACCACAATCGTTTAAAGCATGAGGAAAGCTAGGGTGTAAACGTATACAGTTTTGGTGGTTATATTTTTTACCTATCGTACAACTTTCTATACATGTAATATACTAAACAATTTCGTGAATTGTGTACGAGGATACAACCACAATCGTTTAAAGCATGAGGAAAGCTAGGGTGTAAACGTATACAGTTTTGGTGGTTATATTTTTTACCTATCGTACAACTTTCTATACATGTAATATACTAAACAATTTTGTGAATTGTGTACGAGGATACAACCACAATCGTTTAAAGCATGAGAAAAGCTAGGGTGTAAACGTATACAGTTTTGGTGGTTATATTTTTTACCTATCGTACAACTTTCTATACATGTAATATACTAAACAATTTCTTGAATTGTGTACGAGGATACAACCACAATCGTTTAAAGCATGAGGAAAACTAGGGTGTAAACGTATACAGTTTTGGTGGTTATATTTTTTACCTATCGTACAACTTTCTATACATGTAATATACTAAACAATTTGGTGAATTGTGTACGAGGATACAACCACAATCGTTTAAAGCATGAGGAAAGCTAGGGTGTAAACGTATACAGTTTTGGTGGTTATATTTTTTACCTATCGTACAACTTTCTATACATGTAATATACTAAACAATTTCGTGAATTGTGTACGAG
The DNA here is from genome assembly GCA_963513935.1 of Aphrophora alni. Taxonomy (NCBI): domain Eukaryota; kingdom Metazoa; phylum Arthropoda; class Insecta; order Hemiptera; family Aphrophoridae; genus Aphrophora; species Aphrophora alni. Next base: position 27,863,938 of record OY740769.1, on the reverse strand, counting down.
GATACAACCACAATCGTTTAAAGCATGAGGAAAGCTAGGGTGTAAACGTATACAGTTTTGGTGGTTATATTTTTTACCTATCGTACAACTTTCTATACATGTAATATACTAAACAATTTCGTGAATTGTGTACGAGGATACAACCACAATCGTTTAAATCATGAGGAAAGCTAGGGTGTAAACGTATACAGTCTTGGTGGTTATATTTTTTACCTATCGTACAACTTTCTATACATGTAATATACTAAACAATTTCGTGAATTGTGTACGAGGATACAACCACAATCGTTTAAAACATGAGGAAAGGTAGGGTGTAAACGTATATAGTCTTGGTGGTTATATTTTTTACCTATCGTACAACTTTCTATACATGTAATATACTAAACAATTTCGTGAATTGTGTACGAGGATACAACCACAATCGTTTAAAGCATGAGGAAAGCTAGGGTGTAAACGTATACAGTTTTTGTGGTTATATTTTTTACCTATCGTACAACTTTCTATACATGTAATATACTAAACAATTTCGTGAATTGTGTACGAGGATACAACCACAATCGTTTAAAGCATGAGGAAAGCTAGGGTGTAAACGTATACAGTTTTGGTGGTTATATTTTTTACCTATCGTACAACTTTCTATACATGTAATATACTAAACAATTTCGTGAATTGTGTACGAGGATACAACCACAATCGTTTAAAGCATGAGGAAAGCTAGGGTGTAAACGTATACAGTTTTGGAGGTTATATTTTTTACCTATCGTACAACTTTCTATACATGTAATATACTAAACAATTTCGTGAATTGTGTACGAGGATACAACCACAATCGTTTAAAGCATGAGGAAAGCTAGGGTGTAAACGTATACAGTTTTGGTGGTTATATTTTTTACCTATCGTACAACTTTCTATACATGTAATATACTAAACAATTTCGTGAATTGTGTACGAGGATACAACCACAATCGTTTAAAGCATGAGGAAAGCTAGGGTATAAACGTATACAGTTTTGGTGGTTATATTTTTTACCTATCGTACAACTTTCTATACATGTAATATACTAAACAATTTCGTGAATTGTGTACGAGGATACAACCACAATCGTTTAAAGCATGAGGAAAGCTAGGGTGTAAACGTATACAGTTTTGGTGGTTATATTTTTTACCTATCGTACAACTTTCTATACATGTAATATACTAAACAATTTCGTGAATTGTGTACGAGGATACAACCACAATCGTTTAAAGCATGAAGAAAGCTAGGGTGTAAACGTATACAGTTTTGGTGGTTATATTTTTTACCTATCGTACAACTTTCTATACATGTAATATACTAAACAATTTCGTGAATTGTGTACGAGGATACAACCACAATCGTTTAAAGCATGAGGAAAGGTAGGGTGTAAACGTATACAGTTTTGGTGGTTATATTTTTTACCTATCGTACAACTTTCTATACATGTAATATACTAAACAATTTCGTGAATTGTGTACGAGGATACAACCACAATCGTTTAAAGCATGAGAAAAGCTAGGGTGTAAACGTATACAGTTTTGGTGGTTATATTTTTTACCTATCGTACAACTTTCTATACATGTAATATACTAAACAATTTCGTGAATTGTGTACGAGGATACAACCACAATCGTTTAAAGCATGAGGAAAGGTAGGGTGTAAACGTATACAGTCTTGGTGGTTATATTTTTTACCTATCGTACAACTTTCTATACATGTAATATACTAAACAATTTCGTGAATTGTGTACGAGGATACAACCACAATCGTTTAAAGCATGAGGAAAGCTAGGGTGTTAACGTATACAGTTTTGATGGTTATATTTTTTACCTATCGTACAACTTTCTATACATGTAATATACTAAACAATTTCGTGAATTGTGTACGAGGATACAACCACAATCGTTTAAAGCATGAGGAAAGCTAGGGTGTAAACGTATACAGTTTTGATGGTTATATTTTTTACCTATCGTACAACTTTCTATACATGTAATATACTAAACAATTTCGTGAATTGTGTACGAGGATACAACCACAATCGTTTAAATCATGAGGAAAGCTAGCGTGTAAACGTATACAGTCTTGGTGGTTATATTTTTTACCTATCGTACAACTTTCTATACATGTAATATACTAAACAATTTCGTGAATTGTGTACGAGGATACAACCACAATCGTTTAAAGCATGAGGAAAGGTAGGGTGTAAACGTATACTGTCTTGGTGGTTATATTTTTTACCTATCGTACAACTTTCTATACATGTAATATACTAAACAATTTCGTGAATTGTGTACGAGGATACAACCACAATCGTTTAAAGCATGAGGAAAGCTAGGGTGTAAACGTATACAGTTTTGGTGGTTATATTTTTTACCTATCGTACAACTTTCTATACATGTAATATACTAAACAATTTCGTGAATTGTGTACGAGGATACAACCACAATCGTTTAAAGCATGAGGAAAGCTAGGGTGTAAACGTATACAGTCTTGGTGGTTATATTTTTTCTTGTTTATTAAAAGCAAACTTCTCTATCATCATCGCCTTATGAAAAAAATGAAGAAATGAACATAAAATAAAGACTCCCCCAGTCCTCGAATAGTCTAATGACGTCGGTGTCATAACAGAATAAAAAAGAGAGACCTGATATGTAAGATGAAAGAGAGAGGTCCGTGCTATTGCCCAAAGTAGTTGCAGGTGAAGATGGAACAAGTAAGCTATTAAGTAGCTATTAAGCTTGTTAGTAGTAATATGATGTAGAGTTGAAGCGATCGGTTTTTGCAATATTTTCTACATTATGAAACTTGCCTTCAACTCAGCACACTTTCCAGAAATATATTGTAGATCTTCACCGTAAAACTTGTGAAAACTTCAATTGAAAAAATGAAATTAAACAATATTTTCGACAATAAACCATTTATTTGCACAATACAATATAAAACAAAGTTTGATGGCTAGTCATTAAACTTAGTTGTCACATGCAGACAAACAACTATTGAGCGTGTTGGAGTGCGAGGAGGGTTTGTGTGCATATAATAACTGAGGATAATGATTTAGTAAGGAAGTTCGTTTTGTATTGTCCAAAAATGTATTTATTATAAAAATTGTGTTTTCTTTAATTTTTTTATTGAAGATCCTTTATTATCTGCAAATCGACTCCACTTTTAAAGTCCTATGTCTTCATACTACCCAGACGCCCCATGGCGTCGCCATTTTACCTCTCCCTCCCTCTCCGCTGTACAACCTAAACTACCCACCATTTTAGATACGGACATAAACCCTCAAAATTTTACCAATTAGGTTATCATTTATACATTACGATATTATTGTCATTTTTTTATCTCTATAGTTTTCGTAAAAACACATCTATTCTGTGACATAGGCTATTAAAAACGTATTCACTTCCCTACTTCAAGCTTTACAAAGACTTGACACTTGAAAGTCTTTACCCTATGTTGTATCACACCCAAGTCTTGTTTGCTTAAAGCTGTCGCGGAATCCCATCTCCTTGATTTTCTCTGCGTATTGGACTCTTTGAGGCGTCACTATGGAATCCCTCAACTAATTTAAGTCTCCAGGCAACCACAACCTAGGATTTGTATTTTTAAATTTCAACTATTTATTATATTCTTTTTGCATTTCAGTACAACAATAATCAATAATCTTTCAAATAAAACCTAAATTAGCGATATAAGGTAAAAAACATTCAAAACTTAACCTTCTAAAGTGACTTCAAAACAAAACGTATTGGTCGGCTTATCTCTACAAATTCTAGTTCGAGAGTTGACTGCAAAACAGAACTGTTGTGGAAACCAAATATTTAAAAATCGGACGCTCCTATTTTGTTAAATTTTGGTGAAACGTGAATATTAATCATCCGACCCTATGTGACATATCAAAAACTAGTGTTCAGGAATAATTTACAAATAATAAAACTAACTTAAAGGCTTAACAAGTTATGGTGTATGTAAGACTGTCCCTATGGTTTATTTTTACTTTTAGACTAACAACAGAATTATATTTTTAGACTAATCATTTTGTTTGGTCACTACTTACTTTTATTAATGTTAGAAAGTTCGTGCAATGTTTTGCACCGCTACTAACCAATTTTTTTTTTTAATGTATGTACTTGTCCAACTATACACGAGATTGTGATGACAGTGGAACGATGTTTTCAGGATATGTAATAGAGATTGTACAAAGGGAGCACTCACAGGATTTGTCGCCGGAGTTATGAATTGTCAAGGGGAAATATATCCTGCAAGAGATTTGCGCCGTGCTTGCCGTCCAGCCACAATACAGTGCTTTAACGCTTTATGATTCTAAAGTAAAGTTTTGTGCAGTTTCAATTGGGTTCGATGTTCAAAACTGTTTCGAGTATTAATGAATTCACCGAGTATAAACAGAATTATGCATATCTAAAGTAAATCTGAAACTATAAAATTCTAAAACAAAAATTCTACGATTTATAAATCAGAAGTATTTCATTACCAATAAAAGCGATTCTTCAATAAAGGTTGTGAGGATCATCTTATACTTTAAAGCGATGCAACCCTCAGGGGCTTGTCAATCCCTAGGGACTTTCCTGTCAAGTTACCCTCAGGTTGGAAATAAATTATGCTCAAATACAGCATCACACCAATTTTTATCAAAATCGACCCATACATAACAAAGATATGATACTTGTTTTAGTGGTAAAAACACCCTATTAAGGGTAAAAATTCCCCTGTAGTGGAAATTTTCGTAGTACGCGTCTACAGACCTACTCCAAACCACGTTAAAAAATTCATAGTTCTAGGCTTCTTGGATCCAGAGATCTCGTGATCAGTTAGTAGGTTTTGACTTTTATATACATAGAAGAACAAAATAATAAAACACTGTTTGAAGACGGAAATCTCTCGATCTTTCATCGTCTTATATAAAAAAAGGAGAAAAAAGAAAAAGAACGTGATTTGTTAAAGAGGAAAGATAAAGAGAGGGATCTAGAGGTGTAGATCCAGCTAAGATACATCGGAAATACTACATCCGTACTCACTATAAGTGAGGCCCTAAGGAGTTGAATTAACGCAACCGTTTCAGAATATTAATGTCTATAGTAAGAGCGACTCATGTTTCGTGAAACTGAATCGCTACGAAGATTAATTACAGAGTTCCTATTGCATATTGTAGTAAGGATGTAGTAAAGTGGTAAGCTTACCAGTTGTCAGTACAACTGTACATTCTCGCTTCGTTTAATAGTTGCTATACAATAAATCAGCGAAAGCTTAGTTAAAGGAAAATGGAAGATTGTATATCTCGTTGTTAATTATAATGATGAAGGTTAGACTAGTCACCAATATAGGTCCAAGTATGTTAGTTGTACCTCTCATTTTTACTTTCTCACTTAAGAAAAGGTAAATTCATGCTATTGGTTAAGAAATTGGTGTCGAGTTTTTACTGTTACAGTATCCTCAAGGTAGGAATGTGTCTGGGGTGGAGAGGAAAAGAGAGGCCCCACACTTTGTTGCGTTTGCTTTCAGCGGTACAACACCAATAAAAAAGTATAGACCTCAAATTCTTCTGTGTAAACACCTACCCTACTTTCGTTTCTTTTATCGGTGTAATTAAGAATAAAACGTTTACAAAATTAAACTTTTAAGAATTATCTTATATTTAAACTTTAAGAATTAAATGTAGCTTAGCAGTAATTTGTGTGCCTAGTTTTCTTGGAATGGGTTGTACCGTCAAGTCAGGTTAGGGAAACAAGTAGAATGGAGGACACGCCCATTACACCAAACACACTCCTAGTCTGAGGGTACTGTATATTACATTTTGAGTTCTCTCGAGTCCGATGTCTGTAGGCTATGTCGTATGTGTAATAAAGCTTCACAGCATAAACGCTTGAACTGATTGTAATCAAATTTTGTGTCTGACCATATCTTGGTATTTGTTTTTAATTTGTTTGATAACTTAAGATTTGGGGAAGTTTTTAACAATTTTTTGAATTTTGCTCAAGTAAGACTTCTATGGACCCAACAAAACGTAGGTTATTGGTCGCCATCTCTCAAAAAATGGTGGTTCTGAATCATCGGGTAAAAACAAACAGCCACAGAACTGTTGTAAAATACTTAATTTCTCAAAGTTGGCACTACCGATTGCTTTTAATGTTAGTGAAATATTCTCATTGATGACTGAAACTCATGTGTAAAGTTGCAAGAAAAAAATAACTATGAATCTTGGCCGTTGTCATTAAAACTGGATTTTTATCAAATACTAGGCTACTTAAGCTACTCAAGTAGGGATCTTATCTAAATATATAAATATGTTTTTAATGTAGACGTCAAAGGTATATTTTTACATTTTGATCGATAACTAATAGTTTTAGTTTATAATTCTTTGATTTTGGGGATGGTGAGTGGGAAATTTTGTGCTATGTTTTTGAATCAGTTGTTCTTTCTGTAATAGCCTACATTCAATAAGCTTACGTTTTAAAAATTACGAATCGGCTGTGACATAGGTGCTTCTGCAAATTGAATGCTGACAGTCACAACTAAAAAAAAACATTTCCGTTTGTTTTATGACCCGTTGAGAATATAAAGTGTAGAGAACCCAAAGAACATCAAATTGTAATTTAAAGCTTTGCATAGTGTTGCATCTATCATACTTTTCTTAATATGACACACAGATTCGGAATAAATGTATTCTAGGGGAGGCTGTGGTATGATCTACAGCTTAAATATTCTTGAAGGGTGTGTGGTGCAACGAAAATAGATGTGAGTGATCCACCAAAGTTGTGGATTTTTAAAGGAGGAAGGTGTGGGCAACTGTTGAAAGGAATTTTTTAAATTTTTAATACATCTAAATTTTTATTGATAAATTCAAGTCGTAAAATATTGATAACTACCTGAAAGATCGAAAGGACTGCAAAACCGATTTTGAGAAACAAGATATTTTTTGACAACGTCCATTTAAAATAACTCTCTAATTGGCATTTTTTGTAGAAATGGGAATCAGTACCTTTTTTGAGTTCATAGTAACTAAATTTCACCAAAATTTGATCTTAATCGTTAAAAAACTGTAACTTTTGTTTATGACAGCTACCTCCAATTTTTTTTCAAATTTATTAAATGTCTCAAGATATACTCTTCTACTCGTTTCGACTGTACAGATGTGATCATCATTCTTCCAAACGTATATTTCCACGAAAAACTTTATCCATGACGTTACTTTCCGTATACATCTGATAGTAAAATGTATGAGGGAAACATAATTATTGTTTTCTTGTTGTAAACGCCAAAACCTCTCAGTTCATCATCGCCTTATAAAAAATAAGTAAGAAAAGAACATAACATAAAAATCTGGAATACTCTTTTATTCAGGATCGGACAAGAATAAGAGTTGGTCAAGACCTGAAAAGAAATATGAAGAGAGGGATCTACACCAAGACTACATAAAAGAAGGTGGTATAGCTCCATCTTATTTCCCTCGGGATTACCAAGTCCGTACTTACTACAAATGAGCCCCTCAGGGTGCTGGTCTTATGATGAAAATAGTAGTAAGATCTCTTGTATGTTTTAGACATTACAAAAATTTCATTTTTTACCCTTATCTATGTTATCATTTAAGCTACAAGATAAAAAGGGGAAAGGGTCACAATTTTGCACGTGTGCAACACTAGTAACTATATTAATCCTTTAAAACATTAAATGCATAATTAAAGAAGGTTTTAAATGAGTTGAATAGCATCCCTTTATAATATAAGAAGTATTTAATACGCAACGTTAAGCTAAAAGTGTTTTGATCTGAGATAAGTAAGAGGGAGGGGTGATAGTTTATCTAGCATGGTACTCTGTGAGGACAGCTGGACTGCCGCAAGGATTTAGCTTAGAGCTTTACATCTGCCGCAGTAGGCTTTGTCACACTTGATGTGTCGCACGAGCCAAATTCACTGTAAACTGTATTTTAATATGTGAGCAATAACTGATATCTAAAATGTTAATGGCTAAACTTACAGGAAGAAAAATAAATGTTACAACCGCGATGGTTTTCCTCTTATTCCTTAACTAGTCTAGTTGTGTAAGCTACTACGACCTTTTGTGTCGAGGAACATTTTATGCTTTGTTATTGTTACAACAGCGATGGTTTTCCTCTTATTCCTTAACTAGTCTAGTTGTGTAAGCTACAACGACCTTGTGTGTCGAGGAACATTTTATGCTTTGTTATTGTTACAACCGCGATGGTTTTCCTCTTATTCCTTATGTAGTCCAGTTGTGTAAGCTACAACGACCTTGTGTGTCGAGGAGCATTTTATGCATTGTTATTGTTACAACAGCGATGGTTTTCCTCTTATTCCTTAACTAGTCTAGTTGTGTAAGCTACAACGACCTTGTGTGTCGAGGAGCATTTTATGCATTGTTATTGTTACAACAGCGATGGTTTTCCTCTTATTCCTTAACTAGTCTAGTTGTGTAAGCTACAACGACCTTGTGTGTCGAGGAGCATTTTATGCATTGTTATTGTTACAACAGCGATGGTTTTCCTCTTATTCCTTAACTAGTCTAGTTGTGTAAGCTACAACGACCTTGTGTGTCGAGGAGCATTTTATGCATTGTTATTGTTACAACAGCGATGGTTTTCCTCTTATTCCTTAACTAGTCTAGTTGTGTAAGCTACAACGACCTTGTGTGTCGAGGAGCATTTTATGCATTGTTATTGTTACAACAGCGATGGTTTTCCTCTTATTCCTTAACTAGTCTAGTTGTGTAAGCTACAACGACCTTGTGTGTCGAGGAGCATTTTATGCATTGTTATTGTTACAACAGCGATGGTTTTCCTCTTATTCCTTAACTAGTCTAGTTGTGTAAGCTACAACGACCTTGTGTGTCGAGGAGCATTTTATGCATTGTTATTGTTACAACAGCGATGGTTTTCCTCTTATTCCTTAACTAGTCTAGTTGTGTAAGCTACAACGACCTTGTGTGTCGAGGAGCATTTTATGCATTGTTATTGTTACAACAGCGATGGTTTTCCTCTTATTCCTTAACTAGTCTAGTTGTGTAAGCTACAACGACCTTGTGTGTCGAGGAGCATTTTATGCATTGTTATTGTTACAACAGCGATGGTTTTCCTCTTATTCCTTAACTAGTCTAGTTGTGTAAGCTACAACGACCTTGTGTGTCGAGGAGCATTTTATGCATTGTTATTGTTACAACAGCGATGGTTTTCCTCTTATTCCTTAACTAGTCTAGTTGTGTAAGCTACAACGACCTTGTGTGTCGAGGAACATTTTATGCTTTGTTATTGTTACAACCGCGATGGTTTTCCTCTTATTCCTTATGTAGTCCAGTTGTGTAAGCTACTACGACCTTTCGTGTCGAGGAACATTTTATGCATTGTTATTGTTACAACCGCGATGGTTTTCCTCTTATTCCTTATGTAGTCCAGTTGTGTAAGCTACAACGACCTTGTGTGTCGAGGAGCATTTTATGCATTGTTATTGTTACAACAGCGATGGTTTTCCTCTTATTCCTTAACTAGTCTAGTTGTGTAAGCTACAACGACCTTGTGTGTCGAGGAACATTTTATGCTTTGTTATTGTTACAACCGCGATGGTTTTTCTCTTATTCCTTATGTAGTCCAGTTGTGTAAGCTACAACGACCTTGTGTGTCGAGGAGCATTTTATGCATTGTTATTGTTACAACAACGATGGTTTTCCTCTTATTCCTTAACTAGTCTAGTTGTGTAAGCTACAACGACCTTGTGTGTCGAGGAACATTTTATGCTTTGTTATTGTTACAACAACGATGGTTTTCCTCTTATTCCTTAACTAGTCTAGTTGTGTAAGCTACAACGACCTTGTGTGTCGAGGAGCATTTTATGCATTGTTATTGTTACAACAACGATGGTTTTCCTCTTATTCCTTAACTAGTCTAGTTGTGTAAGCTACAACGACCTTGTGTGTCGAGGAGCATTTTATGCATTGTTATTGTTACAACAACGATGGTTTTCCTCTTATTCCTTAACTAGTCTAGTTGTGTAAGCTACAACGACCTTGTGTGTCGAGGAACATTTTATGCTTTGTTATTGTTACAACCGCGATGGTTTTCCTCTTATTCCTTATGTAGTCCAGTTGTGTAAGCTACAACGACCTTGTGTGTCGAGGAGCATTTTATGCATTGTTATTGTTACAACAGCGATGGTTTTCCTCTTATTCCTTAACTAGTCTAGTTGTGTAAGCTACAACGACCTTGTGTGTCGAGGAACATTTTATGCTTTGTTATTGTTACAACCGCGATGGTTTTCCTCTTATTCCTTATGTAGTCCAGTTGTGTAAGCTACTACGACCTTTCGTGTCGAGGAACATTTTATGCATTGTTATTGTTACAACCGCGATGGTTTTCCTCTTATTCCTTATGTAGTCCAGTTGTGTAAGCTACAACGACCTTGTGTGTCGAGGAGCATTTTATGCTTTGTTATTGTTACAACCGCGATGGTTTTCCTCTTATTCCTTATGTAGTCCAGTTGTGTAAGCTACAACGACCTTGTGTGTCGAGGAGCATTTTATGCATTGTTATTGTTACAACAGCGATGGTTTTCCTCTTATTCCTTAACTAGTCTAGTTGTGTAAGCTACAACGACCTTGTGTGTCGAGGAACATTTTATGCTTTGTTATTGTTACAACCGCGATGGTTTTTCTCTTATTCCTTATGTAGTCCAGTTGTGTAAGCTACAACGACCTTGTGTGTCGAGGAGCATTTTATGCATTGTTATTGTTACAACAACGATGGTTTTCCTCTTATTCCTTAACTAGTCTAGTTGTGTAAGCTACAACGACCTTGTGTGTCGAGGAACATTTTATGCTTTGTTATTGTTACAACCGCGATGGTTTTCCTCTTATTCCTTATGTAGTCCAGTTGTGTAAGCTACAACGACCTTGTGTGTCGAGGAGCATTTTATGCATTGTTATTCTTACAACCGCGATGGTTTTCCTCTTATTCCTTATGTAGTCCAGTTGTGTAAGCTACAACGACCTTGTGTGTCGAGGAGCATTTTATGCATTGTTATTGTTACAACAGCGATGGTTTTCCTCTTATTCCTTATGTAGTCCAGTTGTGTAAGCTACAACGACCTTGTGTGTCGAGGAGCATTTTATGCTTTGTTATTGTTACAACAGCGATGGTTTTCCTCTTATTCCTTAACTAGTCTAGTTGTGTAAACTACAACGACCTTGTGTGTCGAGGAACATTTTATGCTTTGTTATTGTTACAACCGCGATGGTTTTTCTCTTATTCCTTATGTAGTCCAGTTGTGTAAGCTACAACGACCTTTTGTGTCGAGGAACATTTTATGCTTTGTTATTGTTACAACAGCGATGGTTTTCCTCTTATTCCTTAACTAGTCTAGTTGTGTAAGCTACAACGACCTTGTGTGTCGAGGAACATTTTATGCTTTGTTATTGTTACAACCGCGATGGTTTTCCTCTTATTCCTTATGTAGTCCAGTTGTGTAAGCTACAACGACCTTGTGTGTCGAGGAGCATTTTATGCATTGTTATTGTTACAACAACGATGGTTTTCCTCTTATTCCTTAACTAGTCTAGTTGTGTAAGCTACAACGACCTTGTGTGTCGAGGAACATTTTATGCTTTGTTATTGTTACAACCGCGATGGTTTTCCTCTTATTCCTTATGTAGTCCAGTTGTGTAAGCTACAACGACCTTGTGTGTCGAGGAGCATTTTATGCATTGTTATTCTTACAACCGCGATGGTTTTCCTCTTATTCCTTATGTAGTCCAGTTGTGTAAGCTACAACGACCTTGTGTGTCGAGGAGCATTTTATGCATTGTTATTGTTACAACAGCGATGGTTTTCCTCTTATTCCTTATGTAGTCCAGTTGTGTAAGCTACAACGACCTTGTGTGTCGAGGAGCATTTTATGCTTTGTTATTGTTACAACAGCGATGGTTTTCCTCTTATTCCTTAACTAGTCTAGTTGTGTAAGCTACAACGACCTTTTGTGTCGAGGAACATTTTATGCTTTGTTATTGTTACAACCGCGAAGGTTTTCCTCTTATTCCTTAACTAGTCTAGTTGTGTAAGCTACAACGACCTTTTGTGTCGAGGAACATTTTATGCTTTGTTATTGTTACAACAGCGATGGTTTTCCTCTTATTCCTCATGTAGTCTAGTTGTGTAAGCTACAACGACCTTTTGTGTCGAGGAACATTTTATGCATTGTTATTGTTACAACCGCGAAGGTTTTCCTCTTATTCCTTATGTAGTCTAGTTGTATAAGCTACAACGACCTTTTGTGTCGAGGAACATTTTAAACATTGTTATTGTTACAACCGCGATGGTTTTCCTCTTATTCCTTATGTAGTCCAGTTGTGTAAGCTACAACGACCTTTTGTGTCGAGGAACATTTTATGCTTTGTTATTGTTACAACAGCGATGGTTTTCCTCTTATTCCTTAACTAGTCTAGTTGTGTAAGCTACAACGACCTTTTGTGTCGAGGAACATTTTATGCTTTGTTATTGTTACAACCGCGAAGGTTTTCCTCTTATTCCTTAACTAGTCTAGTTGTGTAAGCTACAACGACCTTTTGTGTCGAGGAACATTTTATGCTTTGTTATTGTTACAACAGCGATGGTTTTCCTCTTATTCCTCATGTAGTCTAGTTGTGTAAGCTACAACGACCTTTTGCGTCGAGGAACATTTTATGCATTGTTATTGTTACAACCGCGAAGGTTTTCCTCTTATTCCTTATGTAGTCTAGTTGTATAAGCTACAACGACCTTTTGTGTCGAGGAACATTTTATGCATTGTTATTGTTACAACCGCGATGGTTTTCCTCTTATTCCTTATGTAGTCTAGTTGTATAAGCTACAACGACCTTTTGTGTCGAGGAACATTTTATGCTTTGTTATTGTTACAACAGCGATGGTTTTCCTCTTATTCCTCATGTAGTCTAGTTGTGTAAGCTACAACGACCTTTTGTGTCGAGGAACATTTTATGCATTGTTTTTGTTACAACCGCGAAGGTTTTCCTCTTATTCCTTATGTAGTCTACTTGTATAAGCTACAACGACCTTTTGTGTCGAGGAACATTTTATGCTTTGTTATTGTTACAACAGCGATGGTTTTCCTCTTATTCCTTAACTAGTCTAGTTATGTAAGCTACAACGACCTTTTGTGTCGAGGAACATTTTATGCTTTGTTATTGTTACAACCGCGATGGTTTTCCTCTTATTCCTTATGTAATCTAGTTGTGTAGTCTATTACGACCTTTTGCGTCAAGGAGCTTTTTATAGTTTGTTTTGTTATTAACCGCTATGGTTTGACTCTCATTCATTATGTAGTCTAGTTTTTTAGGCTACTACAAACTTTTTAATTTCAATATTACATTGTAATTGTTGTATTTACATTGGTAAAAATCTTTCGTAGTTTGAACTGTATATTATGCATTTGAAATTTACCTATAATTAATTATGAAATGGCTTCAATTGTAATTCTTAAATTATTGTCTTGCTATTGGCTGTTTAAATATATATTTATGAAACTAAGATATTTACAAGAATGAACCTTTTCTTATACAGTGGTTAATAGTATAATATTAAACTATTAAATATTATAAACAATTATATTATAATATAAGTACAGTGATTATTAAACAATTATATTAAATTGCAAACTGGGTTTTTTCCCCATTCTGTTAAACATACTATATTGGTTTTATTTCCTGTAAGTAGTATAGCTCGTGTGTGTCTGTGATTGAATTTCTTGGAAACGTAGTTTAATCTATTTATTTATGTTTAATATAATGTGAAGGTTTGCATGTATTATATAGTTAAGTGATATTATTTGTGTGTAATTACGCTTGTAATAACAACTATTTGAAACTGCGCAGGAATTCTGCACATTCGTTAAGAAATTATGTTGTAAACTTAACCTCAAAATAAGGTAATAATAAATTTATAACAATTATCAGTAAAAATCACTTTGTATATTGTCCAAGACATACTGATCACTGTGGTAACGCTTTGGTTGCACATTCCCTCCGTGTGTTTAAATGGGATTTATTTGTTCTTTTGAATATTATATACATTTTTTCTACTGTACTTAGTAGGCCTAAGTATAGAGAAACTGATGTGGTATAGCTTGAGTACAGTCCAACAAGAGGACAGATCTTAAGTTTAGTATGTAGTCATATTATAGCATTTCATATTTCAATAACTCAAAATTGGGGTAGTTTAGCTGTGGGGGTAACTTCTCACAATAATTATCTTTACCAATTTCGTTCAATGAATGACACAAACCAATGTGACAAATCGTAGTTTGGGAATATTTTTTAAAAAAATTAACTTTCACCGCCGTCATTAAAAAGTTGATTTCGTTCAAATACGGGTTCCCTTAGGACGAGTTTTTTTTTAAGATGAGCGATGCAAGCTTAGGTTCTTGTTAAGTACCTATATAAAGGCTTTTTTTTATTAAGTGAAAACTTCTCTTGGCGCGTTTTTGCTGAGGAGTGAACGTAAGTGAACCGTCACGCTCGGGTCGGTTACGCTGAATCGTGTTTATTCGGCTCCACTCGACATCAAGCGTACGTTTACTGTCCGACAAGAAGTGCATTGTTCCAATTTTATTGTATTTGATCAGTGTAATATTTAAAGTGTTTAAAATTTCTGCATTTTACTAATAATGAAAATTTTATTTCGCAAGGTAACTTCTCCCATTTATCCAATAATACGAAGGACTTAGACATCAATTAGTAGACTATAAGTTAATAATGATATTAATAAATTTCTACCAGAAATAAATAATATGTACAATAGTTTTTTAAGTAAAAATTGCATGCACACTTTTCTCCGTGAGATTTTCTTTTCTTTTTCTTTATTTAAATATTACTATTATTTATTTACATTTACACATTGATAAATCTGGATGGACTTTATTTGATTCACCGAATTAATCTGGACAACATAAATGTAATAATACATAAATGTACACATATATTTATATTGAAATTGGAAAATTAGAAGTTTTCACTTCTATCGCATGGTCATACACCAAGATTTTTTTTATTTTATGAAAAGTTTTTAAAAGTGACATCCTTTTCATGTCTGACTTATTCTTATAAAAAATACATGAGGTAACTCAGTAATAGCAATGACTACATAAATACTATTTATAGTACATAATACTATAATACTATAAATGACTACATAATACTATAGTATTTATGTAGTCATTGGTAATAGTAACTGAATATTATACGTTTCTTACCTATAAGCTAAGTTAGTACAAAGCCTATAGAAATATTTTACTAGACAATCCTAAATGACGACAAATACTGTATTATTTTCAGCGTTTTGGATGAGTCTGTGACGTAATTAGTGCAATGACTTTGCACCATATACTTTATATTCCGTTATAACCTATTAAGTAGGCTATAATTAATACTAATTTAATTTAATTACATAAATATTATATTAGTATGACAACTGATTAAGCTTGTTGCTATAACTTATGTCAAGCCACCTGCCACCTAGCAACGATGGTATGAACTAAAAACGTGTTGGTTTGTAAAAAGTCAGTACAGTTGTATTGAATTTTATTACAGTTTTTATTTCAATACATGAAATATTTGTATTAATTGCTCTATTAATTTTAAAGTTGTATCTAAATTACATTATGTAAAATTATTACACAAACTTTCTCTCTTATGTCGTGATGCAAAAAATGAAAAGAGGGCAATTTGTCAGGAAAAAAATTTAAAGAAATAGTAACTTAACTGGGTTACGGTCTTTGTTAGTGTTTGAGGTATTTTCATTAATGGACTGTCTGGAAAATATGTTAAAAGGGCAATAAACAAGCCTTATAAGTGTTAAAAATCTCTTTGTTTTTTTTTTAGAAAAAGCATCATTGTTAGGAAAAATGATCATATGTTTTTAAGTTAAAGTTATAACATGGGAGCAACAAACAGTGTCTTTACCTAGTGACAGAACTAGCCGCTCCTGCATTCTAGCGGCATTTGAGGGAATTAAGACTCTCAAAAGACAAAAATCTTCAAAAGACAAAGGGAAAAACTCTGATCTTTTCAGGAAGGTAGTTTTTAGTGTCTCTCATAATAGTGGGATGTTCAGATGTTTCCTTTTTGTCTTGTTAAGATTTTCCACCTCTCTTAAGAAATTAAATAAAGGAAGAAAGTAGAATATTCTCTGCAATAAATAAATCATTCTCTGACATTATTATGAGGATAAATTCAAAGATTTGATGTGTTCTGCTCTGGAAAACAGTAATTGGAAATAATTGAAAATAATCTTAAACAGTCAGTTAATCCTGAGCCTAGGCCTTAAGATGTTCATGAACCTTTCCGCCTGGTAAAGCCCAGTAAAGACTTGATTTGAGAAACTTATTATGTTTTAGTTTAATAAAGGACATTCTAAAGAATATTTCTGTGAGAATTTTATTTTTTATACGTGTTAAGGAAACTGTAACCTCATTTCTCAAAACTCCTCTTTTCCTTAGGTTACAATCAAACAGTTATAAGTTTAAAGATATTTTGATGATTTAGGAAACAAAATTATAAAATTTTATTTTAATAAAAGTATAATAATAACTCCATATTGAAAACTCCAACAAAAAGTCCCTTTTATTTTCTGGATATACAAAATTACGCAAAATGAATTCACAAACAACTACAACTCGTTTACTCTTTTTCTATTCTTTCTTCCTACACTTAATATTTCTTATAAAATTCAAAGTTTAGGTACTCTGGACTACTACCTAAATAAAGTCTCTACTAATCTACTCAAATTGGCACCTTGGTTGTTATGAGCTTTACAGTCATTCATATTTTAATTTTGTATTCAACAAATAAATATAGCCATATTTTGATTTACTCTAGTTAGAAACCCTTTTTAGGTGCATCTTGTAAATTAATTTATTTTGAGTTTTTAATAACAACGATCAAGGTTCATTTTGGTTTTTTTCCCAATTATTCTTGATTTGTCATTTTTTGTAATTGCCGTTTAGCACATTGGTTTGCTCTTACTGGAGTGTAGAGAATCTTAAATAAAAATAAAATAGTCCTTAACCTACTTGAAGATTATCCAGACAGAATAGTGGAGTTCTGTTGCCTCATCATTGAATTTCATGAGACTGATCCTGGTTGGAATACTCTTATTGTTTTCTCTGACAAGTCTGAGTTGTAAATATCCATAACTCTAATTATTACCATTAAATATCCATAACTTTAGTTGTTACCACACCCAAAATCCTCATGGTGTTCATCAGAAACTTCTTAAATCAAAAGGAATTACTCTCTGGGTGGCTATGACTGGTAATGATGTACTGTCTTATGTCTTATGTCTTACTTCAAAATAAAAGTATAGTTGTCAGGAGTATACTAAATACGTGAAACGATTTTCTACGGATTATAATATGGAGTGTCCCACAACATACTGCTGTTTCATAGTAGGTCATTCTTTTATCCTATGTATTTTTATGAAATTTAAATGGATTCAACAATGACAAAAATTGTCTACAAAATTATAACTGTTATTCATAGCTATTATTCAATAAAATGCCCTCAGGGTGACTATGTTATAGATGGTTTTTCCTTTAAACAACAAGAAAAAAATATATTGCATAGAAGAAAAGTGTACATATTTTAATTGAAATTAAATTTATTCTTTATTTACAAACACAAATTGACTATTGTTAAAAATATAACAAATTAAATGTTGGTAATTATGAGAAATATCTCACAAAATTGTCTAACATAATCAGATTTTAGTTAAAAAATAAAAATGTATTAAAAGTTTGGATTTATTTATTCAGTCTTAAAAAATGAATACATAAGTGATGAGATTAAATTATATTATAATATTTGTAATATCCTAAATCCATACTGTAGATAAAATTCAAGGCCTAATTGTAAGCAAAATCATTTTGAACTGAATAAAGATCAGTACTTTTCTTTGTGTGCAAACATTTTTATACGTATATACGTATTTTTTTTTAAAAAGTTAAAAACTCACAAATTTCGCAGTAGACTTAATAAATTCAGAAATAAATATTGGACATTACAAAAAATAAAGACTATTAGCACTACAAGGATTATTTAAGTCTAATCTTCTAACCATAATGTTTAAAGTGGAAATATAGCAAGTGATGTTGAAACCAGTTGTTTTGTAAGGACCTGGATACTAATAACAAAAAAGGAACAAAATCTTTCTGAGAAATCCTGAGGAGGAAGATCCTGAGAAAATATGTCATGCTGTATGCGAGGATGGCAATTGGAAAATTAGGACACAAATATAATGAGCACTTCTGTATAACAACTTGTAAGCCTGATAACAGAACTAAAAAGGATCACACTGTTTGGAGAGGATGTTAGTGGACAGGGTGGTGAAGAGACTGACTGGTAAATAGTGTACCCAAAGGAAAACAAAATGTAGAAAGACCAAGAAGATAATGACTATTTAAAGTAGAAAGTGATTTGAGGAAAATTAGATTCAGAAAAGTGTATGGCAAGAGCAAGAGACAGACAAGATAAGGGGGAAATTACTAGTGAGGCCAAAATTTCTCAAAGACTGCAGCACCATGGACTAGTGATTATATTCCATTCTATTATTTTGTAGATTGTTACTTTCATAAACGCTTTTGTCATGTCAACAAAATTAAGTTGATTTCCTTCTTTTTCTTAATATTATTATACAGAGTGCAATTTAAGTCTGAAATACTATTAATATCTAGTGAATGGTAATAAATTAATCTAGATGTATGGTTGTTAGAGTACTAGATAAGCTTTTATTTTTTGTACTTTTTGAACTTTTGGCGACCATCATGAAACTAACTTTAAAATTTTAGTTATTAAAAGAGGTCATGTAACACATTATTTAAGATTGCCGCAATCCGTTTTTTTCCTCGAGATATTACATTCATTGATCAAGTTGCTTACACTTGGAGACTTTAAGAATAAATCAGTGTAATGTAAAATAAATATTGCATTACTACAAAACACAAAAATTCATGATATATATTTATTACATATTATTATTGGGTGTGTTGATAACTGAGTTGTCCTTTAAGTTACAGAATGTTTGTAGATAGAAATTCGCAGAATTGAAACAAAAACTTTGGATCTAGGATAATCTATAGTTTTTTATCGTTAACTCAGTTATCCTTTAAAGTACATAAAGAATAATTAAAAAGAAAAATATTTTGTCTTTTGTAAATATGTTGTACAATAAACCATTTTTAAGATATTCAACATTAAAAAGTTTAAACAGATGCCATTGTGAAATGATTAAAGGAAAGCGGTTGATTATTTTTCTCAAATTGGGCCTTTATAACACTAAGGGCCATGCAAAATTTCAACTCCATTTCATTTACTGTTAAAAAGATATAATATATATTTTTTAAATACAAAATGGTGGTTAGATAGAGAACTAAATGTCTTAGGACATTTGCTTATATAAACTTTTTCATTGGTTTTGGTGTGACGAAAAACCTCCTGAAGTTTAGGAAACACCCTGTATATTACAACTTATAACTGATGTGTTCTAATAAGTTCTCCGCTAAATGTTGTTAAAACCACAATCAACTTTTATCTTTTAAGAATAAGATTTAAATGCAAACAAGTTAAGGAAAAATTTGTAACCATATTGAGTCAATTTGTTTTATAAATATTTTAAGAGACATCTTTCAATTCTTAAGGAAAAATTTTTAACTGTCCACTAAATTCATGATAATACGAGTAGAGCCTATAATATTATTTGTGAAAATGTAAGGAAGTAGAAAAATTAATTAATGTAAATATTTTTAATAAAATAAAACATTTAATAAATTGTGAATATGTTTTAAAATATATTCGGTTAACAGATTAATTGTGTTCAAACCATGATGTGAACAATTTTATCCGTTATTATTATTTGTTAGGACAATCTCTGACAAGAGGTGGTAGGGGATATAATACTGGAGTGACAGGTAGGCTCGTCCAATCTCCTGGGAATCTCTCTCCTGAACTCTGGTTACATTGCATGTATATAGGAGACTCTTGATAAAGTTCTTTGAGGACAGATACTCGCATTGGTGTCCATTCAATTGATTTATAGTTGTCAGAGATTCCTAAGTCTGGTGAAGTGTCTTGACCATCCCATCTGAAAGTAGAAATAATTAATTGTAAATGATAAGTGTTAATGATAGTGTTAATGAGGTTAAGAGCTCTTGACATGTACAACAAAGAAACTCAACTCATCACAGAGTTTGGGATTTGAAATCTGTTTGATTGAATTTAACATATTCAAACAATAATCACAACTGTACAACACTCCACATGTACTAGAAACAGATTAAACTGCATAAAGAATTATTTAAAATTCTAGATACTATTTTACCTATGAAAAATTACTAGGATTTGTTTACATATGGAGGTACCTTCATGTGCAAGTGTGAATTCCCCCGCCCCCATAAAGAGTGCCAGTCGCTAGTAATTAGTCTCTGAGTGAGGAATTGTACTGGGCGCTTGAAGGATAAAGGATATTAATTGCATGCCTCAAATTAATGGGTGATAACAACTATTTCATAAATGGTTTCACATCAATTAAGAATGACTCACATTCCAGTTATCATTCAACAAGCCAAAATGACAAGACCAAATGCAGACTTTGGTCATGCAGAACCATCATGTCAGGTAACATGTGTAATAGGTGGAGACAAACTTTAGATTAGTACATTCAATTTCAAGCAAGGATTTTGCCTTGTGAAGAGTGTTTACAAAATTTGTGTAAAAACTGCTAACAACAAAGCAGAATTTTATCGATTTCGCAGGACATGCTGAACTCTGCAAATGACAAGCCTGGATTTTTAAACACCATGAGTCATGGGTTTATGAGTACAAACCAAGGTGCAGTTGTCACATTCCTGGAGCCAAAATTCACTTCAGATGCCAAAAAGTGATGTTAACCATTTCTGTACTTTTGTTTCCCCACTAAAAATTATAGTAGGTAAATTAAAAGTAGAATATTATAATCTAAAAGTAACATCTTAGATTTAGTTGTTGAAATATCAGATAGTAAACAAATTAAGGATACTATAAAATAATGATACAAAATTGTTAATATGGTAGATTTAATTTACTTACACGAGGAATTTGATTTGAATTATAAAAATATAATTTTAAGACACTAAAGGTAGGTATTAGGTTTATGTAGAGGTTCAATTAAAAATTAGCATCCTTTATTTTATGATAGCATGCACATTGTTATTATGTGTTTTCAGTTATATTAACTTTAATTTTCTTTATAATAAATTTTAAGATTTAAATGTTATTCTTTATATAATGCAAAATATTGTTAAAATGTCATTAACAAACTACACTTTGGTCATTGCCATTTACAGATCACCCTCTTAATTTGAAGTTTGAAGACGTTACAGTTCTTTCTTCACTATTGTCAATGAGAATATGACATGCATTTTTATTTTTTTATTGTTTGATCATATCAATCATATCAGATGCATACAGAGTTTCCTTAAACCAATGCCAACAATCATAAACTTACTCATGCTCCAGTCTGAAGTAAGACTGCAGACTCTGATCACTTATTGAACTCTTGCATACTTCAAGTCCAATCTTAGGATAATAGTACACGTAGTTTACACACATCTCATCACTAATAGCAAACCCTCCTAATGTAATGTTACTGCGTCCTGTAGTATTATACCAACATGTTGTTATCAGAGCATCACCCTTCAAACAAAAATATACACATGTTGTTTAGAAAAAATAATATATATTTTTGACAGTGAACAAAATACAATTTGTATGTCCACACTCACATACAAATAAAACACACACAAATTCTTTTGTTAAATTCAACATTCATTGGTCCAGCCGACATAGTTTCGCTTGTTATGGCATTGACGACTATGACGAGGCTTATAAGCCATATATGTGCTATATATTATGTTGTTTTCTTATAATAAAGCAGAGAGTATTTTTATGTTATTATTATGATTTTTTAAAAATTATATATGCATCATATTTATATTTAGTACTGTGAATAGTTCTTTATTTTATTATTAAGCGTATAATTTAAGTTGAATTTTTTTGCTGTTTAAAATGGTGTATAAAAGAGTGTCAAATAAATAATATTCATATTCCTAAAAAACTTAATATATTACCATATATGCCATCAGGTCCTGTGAATTATAGGCCATTAAGTACTTTGGCATCCCTGTCCAAATGCCTAGAATGAATTGTGCATCAAAATACCTATAATAAACATAGTACATTTCAGACACGTAGTAATTGCAACGCCTTTCATATGTATCGGGCGATATATGACTGCTCAATTATTTGATTTTTCTAAAACTTATCATCGTGTTCATTGGTCTTAATCAAGTTATGAAGAAATGGACTTTCACGCTGATACATTGGACGGATCCGATCTTCCTGTCTGGCCATACAGAACAAGGCACTGGTTCCATTACGTTGGATGAGGGTGTGGCTTTGGATGTGATTATGCATAGAGTTTTAAAAGGATCAGTGTTAGGGGCTTAAAAAACTTCTTAGTAATTATATTTATGATAAAATAATGCACTAAAATATTGTACTTTTTACTTGCATGGTGATGATTTACCAGTACTTTAAGCTCAATGAAATTGGAAACACAGTAGAATATATGAATTGTGAAATAAACAATATTTGTTCATAGGCTGGGAGGTAGGATGGCTTAGTTGAGATGGTGAACAGTTGAAATACCATTTTCTGGATGTTGACAGTTATATTGGTGAAGCTATTGCTGGTGATCCAGAGATCATCTCCAAAAAACAAGGCTTCAACTTCTGAAATAGTTTTAATAGTGGTGAAGATATCATCTGTCATCAATTCGAAAAGCATGACACTAATTTCTGCGCCCTGAGTACACCTTGTTGTTCTATTCTATATCCTGAGATGTGTTGTATGTATTGCACACGAAGAAAATGTTGAGATAGGAAGAGTCCCACCCTTTGGAAAAGACGGCTAGATATCTTGTTTTTAATGAGTTTTGTAGGAGAAGCTGTCTCCAGACTGGATCATAGGTAACCTTGATATCAACCAGTACCACAAGTGTTGAGATCTTCCATTAAAATCCGTTCTCAATCGCCTGCATATTTTTCACCACATGGTCAATTGCGATTCTATATTTAGTATTACCACCAGTGTTATTAGCAAATTCTTTGCTCCAATAACAATTCATAATGCTACTTGTCTTTATCAGAGAAGTCTATTCATATTATACATATTGAACCTAATCAAATTAAAATGCAACCTACCATTATAGAATATGTTAATACTTACTTCATAATACAAGCTTCCAGAGTTGACTCTCCGATGGCTCAATGTCTCCTATAAACCTCTTCTGCTAATGTCCAATATCTACGAAATGTAGAAGGTTTCCAAATTCTGTGTAAGTTGTTTCATTTAAGTTTTCAACCTATCTCTGCAGCATTACCAGATTCACAGTAAAATGGTATATGTTAAATTGTTTCATATTCCGTCACAAGCCAAACAACGAGGAGATTTTCTAGGTGAAATCTATTCAGATATCCTTTGGTGATAATATGCCATTTTCTCATATGGGCAGCAAAAATAAATATGACAGTTGATCGCGTCACATCATGACGTAGTGATATGTCGGAAGTGGTTCTCTGAATTTTTAAGAAAGAATGCCCAATGTACTGTGGGTCCATTTTTCTGTCCTGGCTTTCATGAATTTATTCCTAATTTCTCTCAGACACCCTCAAAAAAATGAATACTACAGACTTGAATGCTCTTCCTGCACTAAATATCAACTGTAAAAATTTGGGACTTACAATTAATATAACCGGGACTTCTTACTATTTGCAGGAGTGCACACTTTACATAAAGTAAAAGATTTTCTTCCATTTTATATTAGGGTGGTCCTGGTAAAATCACTAATAATGTTGACCAGTAATTTTCATATTGTGACACTATAGTCAGTGACTGTATAAATGGCTAACAAATTCCAGCATACTCAAAGTTAATGTATATGATGTTTTGAATTCTAAAATACGATGACCAAATTAGCCCATATTATATACAATTATTTCTTTTAAAAGTTAGTAAATTAAGATTGTATTTTATATAATATTAATGTTACATGTCATACTTCAAACTAGAATATTGACATATTTTGTCTTTTCTCTAAATATTAGTGTTAAGAGCATAAGGAAGAAGTCAACAATGCTCATCATTCCTAAACAAAGAATGACCATGTATAACAAATTTTTCACTGTAATGATGTCGCTTGTCGAACTAGCGACATCATTACTTTTTACACCGCTTTACCATAATTGTTGGAGTGTGGTGAAGTTACTTTTGTTCACAATGTATAGGTAATGAATGATCATATTAACGATTGTAATTGTTCTTGATATCAATATATTTTGTACAGGCTAATAAAACTTGAACATATATTCTCACAAATAGTTTAGTTTATTTATTCAAACTCGTTTCAACAATAAAGTCGCCATATTCTACAATAGTTATAGTTTATTTATTGTAGCTTGTGGATCACTAAAGATGGTGACTTTGTCGTTGAAACACGTTTGAATAAATAAATATACTATTTGTGAGAATCTGTGTTCGAGTTTTATTCTATCAAGTACACCATTCCACACGTCAAGCTCAATATTGATTTATAGTTAATAAGTTTGTTTAAAAAATCTATAAATATTTTCCAAAACAGTTAGTTATTTTAATTTTGTCTATTTGTAGTGTTAATAACTTATTATTTTGTGTATTTTATTTGCTTGAAATTCGTGTTTTTTTTAAATTAAATTTGTTGTACGATTGATTTTGTATTTATTTTTAAGTTGTATTGTTATATTAAATTAAGTAGACTTTATCTTTCTATATATTTCTATTACTACTACCATTATAGTCTCTGTGTTACTAGACAGTTCAAAAATGCCTTGCAGATATAACGGATTTTTTTTTTCCCCCAACACAGATTTTGACCAAGCTAATTATATATTGTGCATTCAAATTTTATGTTTGTTATTACAAATTACTTTTAAAAGACAAAAAATGTCTTAATATTGTTTATGTCCTTACAATGTATGTAATACACTCTCTGTATATTATTAATTTATTCATCTAATGCCTTAGATGTGATTCATTGACAATACCTATGCAAAACTATAAAATTTCTGTTCAATATTTTAAACAGCCCATCACTTAGCATTATAAAGCAACTGACATTAACAAAAAATAAAACTTGTGATATCCAGAAGATAGTTGTACTGCTTATCCTTCAGTGAATATGTTAAATAAATATGTATTTATAAGTTTTGTTCACACATATTATATTTATAAGATATATAGAACTTATTCTTTTATTATTTTCTTATACAAAAAATCCATTATCTAAAATAAAATTGAACATTACTACCATTGCCTATTATTAAAGTTTATAGTGATAATAATTACCGGTAAAATTTTGACTTGTCGTTTTAGAAGCCTGATCTCTTGGAAGTGTGAGCTGTAATGGTTGTCTCTGTTCAGCTCCGGTAACTCCCGTCCATCCCGGATATGTCTGGTTAAAATTCGTATTCCTGTTAGATGTGTGTGCAATTGAGAACCAAATATGGTTATCCCAGTAGGTGGTAAGCTCTGAAAATTAATTGTATAGTATTAAATAATAACTTAACTACAATATTTATACTTTATTTAGAAACATAATATTTTGTCCATGGAGCCCTGTTGTATAATAAAGTACAAGCCTATAGTGTTTTAACTCTTGGCATGTATAATGATTAACTAACATATATGAGTCAAATTTACACGTCTTTTTGGATTAGTACTTGTAACCTATAATTTGTAAGCACAAGTTACAAATAAATGTTGATACATTGTTGTTTGGTATTTGTAAAAGTTAAAGTGGCTTAGTTATGTTATTTAATATTTGTAGAATGATGAGGATATTGAGCAAATACTGAATTTAAAGTGGCATAAAATAATAACCTGTACTTTGGATTGACTGAAAATAACATTCAATCTTCATGAATCATGGTGTTTAAAAATGTAAAATAGATTTGATGTAACGTGCCTCTATCAAATGATACAATTTGTGGACAAATTAGCGATATATCTGTGGATATTCAGCAATAGCTTGAATCTGAGTTAGTTGGAAAATTATTTGTCATACATCTTGATGAAGCAACAGACATCAGTACCGATTCCCATTTGACTCGCTATGTCAGGGTGCGGCAATAGTTGAAAACTTACTATTTTGCAAACCTATAGAAGGAAGAGAAACTCCTATCAAGTTACTTAAAATTACAAATCATATTATTGTTAGTTCAAACTTGCAGTGGATTTTTTTTTAAATAAATAGTTATATTTAGTTATTGCAGCTAATGTATCACTGAGGATGGCGACTTTGTTGTTAAAACACGTTTGATTAAGTAAGCTTAATTTTTTGTATCTTGTGTTCGAATTTTATTCTTTTTTGTTTGAATTTGTACCGATGGAGTTCATGCTTTACTTCATAGTTTACAAGCACTTGGGGAGAAGGAATCACACACTGATGATTTCTTGTGAAACTTACCATCCAAATTGCAAAGACCTACGCTAAATATTGTTTTGACAGTAGTTATTGATGTTGTTAATTATATCAAAACCAGGCTTCTAAAATATAGAATCTTTTTGCTGCTATTTTTGAAGATATGGGAGCTGAACATACATCATATGTTTTATTTTTCATCCAGATTGTGTCACACAGCAAAGTGTTCAAGTGTGTCTATGAACTGAGAAATGAAATAGTGACATTCTTGGGTGAGGAGGATCATAGGGATTTGAAAGAATTCTATAACCAGTTATTTTTTAATGAAGCTCTCATTCTTAGTAAACATATTCAAAAAACTTAATTTACTTAACTTTCAACCTCAGGAAAATGATACAAATATATTTGAATTAAGTAAAAGGGTCAACACTTTTTGTAAGAAAATCCAGTTAATTAATAACAAATTAAAAGAAAGTTGCTTTGAGATGTTTCCCACGATGTGTGAATTTTTCCAGAGTTACCCGCTGGAAGAGAATTTAAAAAAAGTGTTGCTCAAGTGGTAGGTCAATTAAAAACTTGGGTACTAATTTCAGCAAATAATTATTCACAGAATAAGACATTAAATTGATTGACTATAATTAGGTATATCCATTTAAAATACACCTACCAGCCAATCACTGCAAGAAGAAAAACAACTAATTAATATTTTTTCAAGTAACTCAGAAAAATCTAATTTTGTCTTTACCAAATTCCTGGAGTAATTCCTGTGCTGTCTTGTAATTTTTCTTTTATTAAAACAAAAGTGCTTTAAATATTGAAACTTTTTCCCAACTCTTACATTTACAAAATTGATTTTTCAGCTGTAGCTGCCTTAAAATCTAAATAAATATAGAAACAAACTTCAAATAGAAAATAAAAATAGTGGACAATCTCAAATATACAATCAAACCTATACAGTCTGTGTATTTCAAAGCAGGTATATATTAGTCATTAGATCTACACCTTAGAAATGTTTTATTGTAATGCTTTCGTTTTCATTATATTTTAAATGGAAAATAAAATTTGAAATAAAAATATAAATAATTATTTCATCAAGGCTCCCCTGACAAGATAAGACACACCCCACAATTTGAGAACCATCGTATTAATGTTGTAATTGCTAAGAAAATTATTGAGTTGGTGTCAACGATCTACTTTTAAACCATCTGTTCTTTCTTATCCATGACTGAATTTTTCAAGATACAATGTGCACTTATCAAATTCTAAAATTTTTAACTTGTGCTGCCCAGTAGTCGTGACTGGTGTTCAATCAAAAATTAGTGATTGCTTCTCTGTATGGAAAAGTTACTCTCGTCCATAACAGACTTTAAGCTACATGTAGCATATGTGTAGTTCAAAATGAGTAGCAGTTCTGACATCTCTGCCATCCTAATAGAAAAAAAAATCAATATAACTGCAATATGCTCTCCTCAGAATGTTTAAAACTACAGAAAAAATAAACAGTCATTTGCATTGTGTAATAAAATGGCAGTCTATTATAACTGTACAGATAATATTTAACTTAAGGTCTCAACTGAGAGTGGAAGTGTCTCTCTAGAGCCTTCACTGAGTCTCACAGAATAAAGGAGGCTCTTGGAATAGAGTTAAAGCCGGGTGCCAGACTTGTGTTACGAGCATCCCAAGTCCACTTCTCAGCCCACTTCTCAGGCTCATGATGTTGATTTAACTTAACAGAAAATCAGTTTCTACTTGGGTTTTTCTCTACTGTATGATAAGACTATTCTTTTCTTCTTATCCTTTCTTCCATATGTCCTGGAGGTTGGAGTATATGAAACCATAACTTGATCTTCATCCCTCTCTCATTTCAATACAACTATAATTGATTTGAAATGAGCAACACCTATGAAATCTTCAATTACCAATTAAGATATAATACACAATAGTTCACAACAAACAAGACAATCATTAGTTATTACATGTATACAAACTACAAACTAGTCATTAAAATGCCATCTTTTTCAAAATAAATATAGGTGAATGTTGTGGAAAACTGTATGTCTTCTCTTTATTTGATATAACTAAAATATGAAATTATTTAAGCTGCAGTTTGTTTTTAACTATTAAATACCTTATAGTTATATGAAAGGGATGACAAAACTTACCACTCCGGTGCACTCTGAGATGCAATACGAATGAAGAGGGAAGTGCGGTTGATTAGGCGGGATTGCCATTTTATCAATGTATTCCAATCCAAATTCAATCACAGCAGCATCATGTCTTCGTAAATTTGTAGTCACGTAAACTCTAAGTCCTGAACTGTCGACCCAATCTAGAAAATTATAATGAATTTAAATAAAACAATCAATTAATTTAATAACTTATGATATACATACTACAAGTCGAAATAAGTAACATTGAAAACGAAATGTCAGGATAAGAGCAAAAGTTCACTTTTCTGACATCAAATATAACAGGCCCGATAAATCAACTATGGCTAAATATTGTTTAGAGGAAAAACATTATTTAAAAATAGAAAACTCTGTGTTGTTGAAAAACTTTACTAAATTAAACACAATAGATGCCTGGGAAACTTTTTACATTAACAAGTAAGTTATCGTAATATAACTATAAATAATAAATTAGGACAGATACAAAATTTTATAATAAAGTAAAATATAAAATGTATTGTCAGGTATAAGATTTGTTAAGAATATTGTATTAGTTAGATGTTAACTTTTATGTTATATAGAATGATGTGAGATACTTGTTAACACCTTAATATTAGAAAGTAGGTTTAGGCTACGCCTCTTTAGTTTTGTATAAATACAGGTGGTTGGCGCAGTGTTAGGTTAGTTATAGTTTAGTTATTGTACTTCATGTCAATGAGGATGGCGACTTTGTTGTTGAAACGTGTTTGATTAAGTAAATGTAATTTTTGTGACATCTTCTGTTTGAGTGTTAGTGTACCAACATGGTACACTGAATTGAATAATAATTGTTTTGTTTGGGCTACCAAAAGAGGTTTGAACGTACATGATTGAATGATTTTTTTTTCCATTAGACCTCAACATATGTAATTGTGAAAAAACTACAAAATAAATTAATACTTAAACCAAATTTTTTGAAAATCAGTCCACTAGTCTGGGCTGATGCATGAATAACAGATGGACATCACTCTAAAATCTATGGACATCACTTTTCTATGGAATTCACTGGAATCTGATTCAATTCCATGAAAAATATAACAAGGAGTTTTGACCCACCACATAACTTTCATTATAGGATGTATATGTGAGGAAATAAAAAGTATTCCTCATTGTGTAATAAGTTACCAATACATCCACAAGTTTTTAATACTCTGTCATTGAATTTAAAAAATAAATACATATTGTATAAGTTAATTTGTATAATAGATACTATAATAATTTCAGGAACTCCTGGAGCAATTTTAGTGAATTCGAGACTGTTTAATAGTTTAAAATTTTGAGGGTGTCATTTCTATTTCACCTAATCATGGTTGGGAGTCGAGGATAGATGAAACGGAGTTAATGGCAAATTACAGAAACAAATACTCCTTATCCAATCTTTAATCCATTTTGACTTTCATTGAATACACTTTAAGTACATTTCAACTTCAGAGTAAGTACTGGAGATATTTTAGTGTAAAAAGTCCTGAATTAATTTTTCTATTAAATTTTTTGCACTAGTAAACCTTTTTAAGTCACCTACCATGGGAAGTACAAACTTTTCATTTTCCAAATTGTCTAACGTTATAGATGCAGGGATTTTACAATAAAATGTTCTTAGAATTAGCTTTGAAATCACAATGATGTCTCAGGATGTTGATGGCCAACCTATTGAAGATGAATTTGGTAGGTCACTGGTGTGTATAATTTGTTGCCCTGAGCTTAGAAATGTCTTGTATTGTTCTAGTTACAATACAGTGAACAATATTAAAAAGATAATAAAATCATTTTACCCTTTTACCTAGTATTGTGGCAACAGCATGGGACAATTTTTGTCTTCTCACACACACCTCTGTTTCTGTTATAAAATCAAAATGATATCAATATCTTTCAATAGTCAAAACTAAAATGTGCAAGACTATTATTAAAATGTTATAAAAGCACACCTGACCAATATGAATATTACAGTATTTTTTGTAAAAAATATAAAATTGATAGGAAAAACCGAGAACAGGGATAAACCGTCTTCAGATTTTACTACTTGTCGGTGATAGGTTCTATCTGAATTTGGTCTTTAATAAGTTGATTTTTTTAATTAGAGGCGACAGAATGGATAGCGATAGTTTACATTAAATTTAGTCAGAAATTGAATTGATACTAAAATTTATTTTAACTCATATACTAAATAAAAATATAATTTAAATTTTAAACTTATAATTTTATTTACCTTCTTTAAGATTTGGATTGTTGTAATGAACTTCCAGCATCACGTATTGGTTGAAGTTTGGTCCACCGATTGGCAAACCTGTTTCCTAAAAAATATAAATATGTTTAGGGATACACGAAACTAATAATAATTCACTATTATAAAAAAAAAGTTCATGAGATAATTTTATAAACTACAGTAAGATTCTTTATATCTTCAGACTCTGAATGAAAAATGAACATAAATAGAGAAATTGTAACATTTATGTTATATAATATACTATTTATTTTATACATTTTGTACATAAATAATTTCTGTACATTATACCTTTACAAAAGATGCTGAAATTATCCTTCATTTTGTAACAGACACAAATCTACCCAACGACTCATGTCTGCGGATATACGATTTAGTACATTGGTTGGGTCTGTTATATTTTTTTGTAAATATTGCAGTATTCTAGGATTATTGTGGTATATTGAGCCCTTAAAATCGTCCTACAGAAAAAAAATCTGGAGGAGACAGATCTGGCAACCGTAGTAGCCACAGATTTTTCAAGATTAATCGAAAGTCGAAAAATTTACAAAGCAACATCAATGTTTCATTACAGGTATGACAGGTTGCACTGTCTAGTTGAAACCAACAATAGCATTCATCAATTTCAAGCATAGCTACAAATTGTGGTAAAGTTTCTGCATAAACAATGGAATCAATTGTGTTGTTGAAGAAAATTGGTACAAAAATTCTTTTTCTGGTTATGGCACACCAAACTTCAATTTTTTCCAGGTTAAGTGGAACCTCATGCAAGGTGTAAACATTATCAGCAGCCTAGATGCGAGTGTTCTTACTGTTAATGTATCCATTTAAATAAAACCCTGCCTCATCACATAGAAAAATATTGTTAAGTTAATTATTCTTATTGTTACAAATGAATCTCTTGAACCAATCATAATAGGCTTCACGCTTTTCTATATCTCTCCGTACTCAATATGGCTCAGAGCTTTAGACATTTAGTGGGTCTTTGACAGACTGAATAAGATGCTTCCATCTGTTGAAATAACCACCAAAGTGATTTACTGGGAGATGGCAGAAGATTCTGTTGAACACTGTATGCTCTGTAAACTCCAGTTTACTGACTGAAAGCTGGTGGTTTCTAGGCATTGACACTTCCTGTGCCACAAAAACTTTGCATAAGATATACACCGTTGATTTCCTGGAATAGACACATCAAGGAATTTTCATGTACAATCATGTACTAGATTTACTATGAAGTAAATTTCCAACAACGTGGCCCTCTGATTCTGCATGAGACTCATAGTGGATTGATTAATTTACACGTAGTAACAGACTAGCACAGGTGCATGGTGACAAGGAGTGGTTATGACGTCTTCACAAAAACTTACTACCCAAACATATTACAACCAACAAAAATCAGCAATCTTTGTTACTTTTGTACCTAACATTTAAAAATTATAGTCCATGAATATAATAATCACACTGTGCTTATTAACTGATTTGGCATATTCATTCACCATTGACAAGTTTATTTCTCCCCATTGGACATAGACAACATTATTACATTGTGAAAATTTTGGTATGGACAGTAAACATGTATATATAACTCAGTACAATAGTTTTCTTATTAAGGACAAAAGCTAGAGGGATAATACTCATACAATGTAACTAGACATTACATTTAAAGTTACTAATTGCTTTTTAAGTGTACAAATTCCTATAAAGGGTCGCTTTATCATAACTACTAATAATGTCCGAGGGTAAAACTTCAAATATATTGGATTACATTTAAGACAGAAATGTTTCATGACCTATTATATCAGTCCTTCTTTTCTTAACTTTTATAATTCATATTTTAACTTCAACAAAATAATTTTTGTCTCTTATAATTTGACTCTAAAACTGATATGTTTCAAGAAAATCTCTAAATATTTTGTTAAATATCTTGAAAGATTTAGGTAAGATTAAAAAAAAGTTTCAGATAAAATTTTCTAATTTTGTAGCATAAAAAAAAATGTACAAAAGTATTTATTTAAATTAAATTTAGATGATCTCTAAATGACCTTAAAATCATAGACTAAAGAATTGATAATGCCATTTTATTTCCCCTCATTGCCAAATAACTTTTGTCCAATAGATTTTTCTGTAAACAAATCACTGTTTTTGAAATATTCACTTGTTTCAATTTAAATAACTTCCCCCGTATATATAGTACAGTGCAGGGAACTTACAACAAATAGTAATGTTTAACACATTAGTCAATAAAATATGTAAGTATAATTAATAATATGTTAATAATAAAAAATAAAAAATTCATTTTCATAAAACCCAAAATGTTCATGCATAAGTTACCTTAGGATATTGAAATGGTGTTGCACCCATCGCCCAAGCTGCCAATACCTTCTTACACACTTGAGTTGGTTGAGGTCTATCGGGAGCACTACATGATCCACGATACAATGGAATTTCTTCTCCAACTTGTGTTTCACAATGGAATATCTCCATGTGGTGAACTAGTTGTTCATTTCCTGGTTGTATCACTGCCTCAGACTTAAACAAAATTAAATATATTATATTGTCATAGTTAGCTGACAGTGAATATTTTGTATAACACACTAATATTAAAAGTAAAGAAAGAGGAAGGAGGACAAGAAGTGGGAGCTGTCACATGGACTTTGAGGTACGTAATGAGGTGGCTTATTACTACTAATCTTCCCTGGGTTATTATGACAATAAATCTTGTTGATGAATAGTTAAAGTCTGACAATGTGTAGGATATAATAAAATTAATACACTAAGGAATAAATCAGCTTACTATAAAAACATATATTTTGTGTATAAGTTAAATATTCATTGGATTGCAATCCACACTATATAAAGCTTCCCATATGGTTATGGTCTACTGATCTCTAGTTATAGTCACCAGTCTCCCCTCTTTTTCAAAATAAAGGAAAAGAATATCTAATGCCATAATTAGTTAAATAAATAAATCTAACCTGTACAATGTGATGTTTTTGTTGAAGAATATCAGGTAATTTTGTAACATGACACCAGTAAGTAGTATCACTACTTGGTACTTTTACTTTCTCTGATAATACTTCAATTGAAAATGTGTCCCTTGGTAATTTGATGTTTGCTTTTAAATTCTTCAGTAGTTGAGTATGTTGGAACCCATGAGATGCTGACCCAATGTCAAGACCTGATAAACTAAACAGTGGACCTTCTCCTGTTGCCCAAACAACATGTGTTGTACCATCCTATAACAAGATTTATATGAGTGTAATACATCCAAATTATACTACAGGATTTTTCTAAAAAGTATTAAGATGCATTGTATACAAAATTATTTATTGATAACTTAATTAAAAAAACAGTTTTATCTTTTTCAAAAACTTTTTTATAAAGACTATTTTAAACTATCTTTTTTATAGTTCTTTTGGGAAAACACATACTTATAGAGACTACATTTGATTTTTATTGATTACTGAAAAAGCCATAAAATGAAAGAAAACATAATTTTCAACAATAATAGTGTTTGGTATTCATACGGTTCCTGCAATAAACCCAATTAGGCTACACACTTGACGAGGCGGTGTGCGCATTTTTTGATTCATGCGATTTTAGGGCAGGTTTCATCAGATGCTGTTTTGCAATGGTCGAGTGTGCATGTTACCAAAAAACCCGATTATAATTTTTTATGCTTAACCTCAATTCACCACGCTATTTTAAAAAGACACTGGAGTATTTGTGTGTTTTTTGATCTTTTACTTCTAGCTCTGCAGACCAGTCCTGGCCAGGAATCATCATAACATCACACCACAAGGTAAGATCAACATTCACCTAATTATTTCAGTGTCTTTATTATAATAAAGGTCCTCCGGAAATTAACAATAAAATATTACACCAGATTTATACCCCTTTTTAGTATATTTCAACACTAGGACCAAAAGTGAAGCTTTTCGACACAAGCTCAAGTTTAATTGACCGGAAAATGAGCTAGGATTCAAAAAATTCTTTTGGTCCCAGTGATTAACTATATTTTTCGTTATACTGCAAACAATATAAGAAAACAATTTCACAAAAACTAAAATGTTATAACCTATTTACCTTTAAACGTTTGGACAAATTACACAAGTTTGCAGCTGTTAAAGTTGTTTAGTTTGTGTTAGTGGTACTTATTTATAAAATCGATGGTAAAAGCTGTTTTATCTGTTATTTACAATCGAGAGTATCGGTTGTTTTTTATAGATTCTTTACAATTGTTAATTCATTCGTATAAACGAAGTAACTGCTGATGACCTCGACCTCAGCTGATGTTTTTAGGTCCTACGACTAAAAAGAACAACTTTAGCATCTCAATGCATGTATTGAAAACAGCTGTTTATGAAGCAGTATGACAAAAACAATTTATTTGTTCAAGAAAGAGATCACCATTCAATTACCAAGTCATCATCCTCAGTTGTTTTATGTACAGAACAAACCTTCTTGCCACTGCAACTAGCAATGCCAATGCTTCATAAGGATAACAGCAGAGAGGTAACATGACAACCTCTCCAAGTCATACCCATCAGTTTAAGATCAAGATCAATATAATACAATACATCATCAGATATACAAGAGAAGTCCAGAAATCAAGTGGTTTTGGTATAAAATATGAAAGAATATATTTCATTTTTCAAGAAAGGCCAATTATAGGTCCTGTATTAATTTTACTGTAAATAGTACATGACTTGCAATCTTCTGCAAACTTAGATAATGTTATGAAGGTTGCTGATGACACATATGTTACTTTTCAGGAACAAACCTGAGCAAAAACAAAAACAAAATGTTCAGTTTAATATGGACATCAATATTTTAATGAAAATATTAACCACAAATTTTTATTTTAATGAACCATTTTTTATTTTAATGAAAAGTCAACCCCCAAAAAACATATTCTTTGGTAGGGACCCAGCTCTCTCATTGTACATCCTAACATGTATTTGAATGATATATTAATAGAGGAGTCTGCAAAATTTTTGGGTTCAAACTGTAGACAGTGGACTGCCTTGGGCAGATCATAATATAGTTAACCTATGTCATAAAATAACTTTAAGAGAATGTTTGCTACGTAATTTGTCCAAATACTGTAACTATCATGTACTAAAATTTGTTTATTATTGTTTAATACCTTCCCACCTATATTGTGTGATTATCTTATGGGGTAATTATAAAAAACAGATTTCACAAAGGTTATTGCTTTACAACTAGAATTACTCTACATAATAGACTTCCAATCCAAAGTCTGTAAAAGATATAGTCTGTGTAAAATATTTAAAGCTAAATTGAAACACTTGTTGTTGCTGCGGAGTATATGTTCGGTGGGGATGTTTTGTTCATCCACCATTGTCACTATTTTAATCAATTTTTTATGATCTGGATGAAAATTATTGACTTCTTTTGGATTAATTTTGCTATTTTCAAAACTACCCATGAAATATTCGAGATTTTGAGTTATAACTATTTTCTTTTTTATCGTAGAAAACACAGTTGAACATAATAAATTGCAAATTTTAAACTACTATAGGATGTTGTGCAGCATACAGATGGAAAAGGTTGACCACACCGTATATGAGGCGTGTTTTTAAGTATTTACCGTTTTGAAATTCCACCACTGCAGCACTGCGGTTGGCATTTAGAGCATGCGCGCTGTGTATCCCTATCTGTTGGCAAGCCACAGATGGAATTACAGAATCATTCGACCGAGTTTACATTTTGTTTGTGAGTATTTGAAATGCCTCCTCCAATTGAGAATCCCCAATTTTCTTAGTACTAAAGGCGTGAAAGTGGCTGAAATTCATCATCAGATCAGTGAAGTGTATGGAAAAAACATTATAAGCAATGGGAAGGTATGGAAATGGATGAGAGCTTTTAAAGATGGCTGTACAAATGTGTATGATAAGGAACAAAGTGACTGACCTTCGGTCATAACTAATGATTTGGTGCAGAAAGTTGATGGAAAAGTGAGAGAGAACAGACGCTTTATGATCACGCTGTTGTCTAATCGGGCGGCAGATTTCTATGAGGATGGTATTCAAAAGCGAGTTGTACAATACAATAAGTGCCTTAATATTTGTCAGAATTATGTATAAAGGTAGATGTGAACAGGTTTTCATGTATAAATAAGATTGTTAAGAAAAGTCTACTTGTTTTATTTTGATTTCAAAATGATACTTACTTAAAAAACATGCATCACATTTTAATTTGGTTGAATTAAAAAGTAATGAGACAGTTTTTTTCTTCTTCTCAGGAAGTTAAAACATTGTGAGAGTATTGTTATAACCTACATCGCTTTAAGTAGTAGGTACCATAGTTTCCATATTTGGGTTTTTTTTTTTGTGTGTTACAAGAACGGAGATCATTAATGTCTCGGTATTGACTCTTGGATAGTTCACAACCATGCTCTTTGTCACACTGCATTTTCTGCGAACAAGAATATGAGCAAAAAGACTTTCCTTGTGATAGTGCAATCCCCTTACTCCTTTGATCAATGTGATTATTTAATATTTTCTAAACTTAAAAATCAACTTAAGGGTCATCATTTTGAATGTATGGATAGATTATGACATACTAGTTGAATCCTTTGACAATTATTGAAGGCTTACAGCAATGTTTCATTCAATGGGAATAACAGTACCTCTTGTGTGTGTAACAGAATATTTTCAAGGAGACAAAAATGATTGACAGTTAAGTTTGCACTTAATAATTTTATACAATTATTGGCATTAATTTCTAGACAGACCTTGTAAATATATTGAGTCAAATTACTCTATTTGTTGGATTGATGTACATTTTATAGTATGGTTGTCGCTCTTAAAGGAGATCACAAAAACTAACATTTAAAAATTAAAAATTTTCTTAAAATAATTACAAACTGTTAGGAACTTTATTGTAGCTTGCATGTGTTACACAATCTATTTAATAAAAGGAGATATTTTTACTTTTATACAATCGTTAAATATTTAATGTCTGAGAAGAGTGTTACACACTTTATGGATTTATCTTGTGTCTGGCTCACAATGGAGACAGAACAAACTCTTTAACAACAGATTTTAAATTAAATTTTATGTGACCTTTCTTTAGTCAATATTTTATTAAAACTGTAAAAATAATTTATTGCAATAATATTGCAAGAAAATTTCATTCAAACTAAACGTAACATATTTAAATATTTTCTCTTATTGGCATGGAAAATTATACCAGCCAAAATTAGAGGTACCTTGGGTGGACGGATACATTACATTTACGGTATGTGCAAAAGGAGTATGGACATTTTTTGGTTATAATAAAGATTTCTTAAGACAAATTTACAGCAAAAACCATTTAAAAATAAAAATGATTACGAAACTATAAAACCCATTCGTAATTTCTAGTGTTTATATATTTTAAGAATTTAAAAGAATTTATTTTTGGGATTTTTTAATTTTTTTTTAATAATGATAATGATTTTCTTGTTGTTTATATTTTAAATTGTCTCAATACTTTTATTAGATTTTAAACATTTATAATTTGTTATTTTTTTAAAATTTAAAACAAATCTTGTAAATTTTATTAATGTTCATAAATGTAAATTTATGCATACATTGTCTAAATTATGTAGAGATTCTTCGTTGATAGGGTCCTTTCAAATTAATTCAAAAATTAAAGTACAATATTTTTAAAAGCTCTCTTTTTCATTGGCTATTTTAGTTTGTTCAGAAGACATATTGATTTCATAAAACGGGAACATCCATTGAAAGAAGGAAGGACATTGCTCTCTTTACTGTCTACTCAACTATATAAATATTAAAAATTTGGTGTTGCTTTCATTCCCAGAAAGATTTAGATCTACAATGGTAGATCTAAATATGACAAACTTTTTTCTTCTTGAATTCTGTTATAATTATACAATACTAAACTAAAAATAAAACTCTTACTGTCTAATTAACCAGAGCTCTTTTTAAGTTTAAAAACTATATATTTGGTTTTATCACTTAAAACCATACTATTTTGATCAAACCATTATTTCATTACATTGAAATCAGTTTTAATCTGTCTTATGGAATTATGAATCATATTAAGAGTGTTAGGGGGGGGGTTAGGATTTTTGTATGGAGGAGAATAACAGTAGTGGTGTGTTTGGGATTGTGTCATTGTGTTAAGGGGGATGGATACCCTGCTATTTATAAGAACACAATACTCGATTTTAAAGTTAACATTGTCTCTGCACATAAATATAATTTGAAAATAAAATTAATTTTTGGTCTAAAGTTGACATTTGTCTTCTTCAAATGATTTTTATATTGACAAAATTCATGGTCACAGGTGATGCATATTACAATTCCCGACATATTTTACTTTTTTTAAATAGGTATGGTTTGGTAGTGATTAAAAAAAAAACTAAAACAAACCTTACCTATTTCAGTTATGAGTAAAACAAATGACTAGAATAAACTGTTTTACAAGAGTGACAGAATATTAAATTCCTTACCTCAATAACATAATCTTTGTCATCGCAAGTATCAAATTTACGACTGAAAGAAAATTTGCTAAGATTTTCTTTTCTTTCATACTGGAAGTATTTACAATTTTGTTCTTTATCTATGACTAGGTAGCCATCATCATCTGTGTATGTGTCCTGAAACAAGAAACAAATAACTAGTGAACATACCTTTCATTCGTAGATATGCATAACAACACATAGTCTAGGTATGTTGGTTGTTGAGTGGAACAATACTCTGTTCCTAAATCAATCCTCCACTCACCACTCACTCACATCACTGAAAGGTATTTTTAGCGTTGATTTTTATAATTAGTTCTAATTAATTTTCTTTCATCAGTTCTAGTAATATTCGAGTTTTAATCAATCTTCTAGTCCATTCATTGTTTCCAAAAGAAATTTTTCTACTTCAGGGGCTCACTTATAGTGGGTACAGCTGTATCAATCCCGAAGTAAGTTAACTGTATCTAAACATTTTTTCATGTAGTCGGGGGTTAGATTCCTCATATTCATCTTTCCTATAAGGTGTCTCTTGACCAATTCCTGTTCTCTTCTGATGCTATTAAAGTATTTGAGGATTAGGGGGTCTTCATGATCTTGCTTTCTTATGATATTTTTTTCCTTCTTTTTTTTATTAGGCAATGATGCCGAGAGGTTTTTGATTTTAAACAACAAGAGAGAGAGAGAGAGAGAGAGAGAGAGAGAGAGAGAGAGAGAGAGAGAGAGAGAGAGAGAGAGAGAGGGGGGGGGGGAGAACTGAATTATTTCATTCTGATATTATTTAATGAGTCTGACACTATCACACTCTCTCGTTGGGACAATATCTTTTTAATTTACAAATGCAGCTTACCACAGGAATAAACCAGAAAAATGTTAATTGTTTCTCTTTCCCAGCGAGTGGAGTCTTACGCTTACGTCTTAATCTTACGCTTAGTGGAGTCTGTGAAAAAAACATGTGACATTATCATATTCTTTCATTGAGACAATATCTTTGTAATTTATAGATTCACGCTACCACAGGAATAAACCGGCAAAACATTCATTGTTATCTCCCAGAGTCAGATCTTCTGGCAACCTAACTTTTAATTTTACAATAAATTAAAAAATAAACTCCTATTTATAATATGTACAAAACAGAAAATCATGACGATTGACTGTTTTCAACTAGTTTGGCGTAACATATTGTTTTCATTTCCCATCATATATATTTTATAGGGTTTTACGGTGAAAAACCAAAATCCTTCATATATAAATATCATTAGGTAATATTGTCAATTTAAAATGCAAGTTTACTACAAATGATGGTGAATGTTTATGGATAAATTATGACCTATATTACATTATTTTATCTTTACATTTTGATAAAAAGTGGTAAGATTTTTGACGGTTGTATGGGTCATTTTTGGCCTGGTGTTGTTAAAATACAATAAAATTGATTTATTTTAAAATCTTCATAAAATTAATTTAATCATTTAAAATTGTTTAAAAAAAAATATTCATAAATTTTTATTGAATAAATATATTTAAAAATTACCTCTAAACTTTTTTAAGACACAAAGTTGGAAAATATTATGTGGAAAAAATATGTTCATGCTGATTTTGAGAAAAAACAGTTATTTTATATTTTTTTCAGGTTGGTATCCCTTAAAATTACATCAACTATGATTATAATGTATGTTCATAATTAAAGAACAAAACTTCTTTAGATACAAACTTTTTATCAAAGATTTTTCTTCTTTCCATCATTTAATAACAAATAAGTTGTTACATAAACAATTTATCATGGTTGAATAAATCCTTTGTAACAGGAACAATGTTATATCCTAAGGAGATAAAGCCCTGCAAGTTGCAAACAATCGCTCAGCAATAAAATCTTATATAATGTAGGGTTTTGTGACCCAATTACCTGTTGTTACCATGTACCTGTTGTTTTTTATGAAAATAGATATAATGTTTTATTACTTTCTCACATTTATACAAAGAAAGTTTTTCATA
Source organism: Aphrophora alni (assembly GCA_963513935.1). Classification (NCBI taxonomy): domain Eukaryota; kingdom Metazoa; phylum Arthropoda; class Insecta; order Hemiptera; family Aphrophoridae; genus Aphrophora; species Aphrophora alni. Next base: position 27,822,446 of record OY740769.1, on the reverse strand, counting down.
TGATAGATCAAAAAATTAATGTAGAGTTTTTATGGAAATATCCATTTTGAATTCTCTTGAACCCAAAATATGTTTCTGAAGTGTTGTCACTCTGACATTAATGCAATGCTCTACAGTTGAAATGAATAAGCCAAATTTAATCATTTTTCTTTTTTTTTATCTCAAGAAAAGATGTTCTGAATACCAAATTACCAAAGATGTACCAAATTACCAATTTTTATGTAGGATGAAAACCCCATGGAACTATTTTATTTTGGACCAAATAGCGTAAAAAATTGCAATGAAAAATGAGGTGAGGTTAAAAATGTTTGACATGTATTAACTCATGAATGGAGAATTTAAATTATTTTTAATTTTTCAGTTTGATGATGGTTAGGTGATTCACTGATATGATTAGATTAAAGTCAATTTGTTTTATGCGTGAGATGTATAAGGGGAATATGTGTTGTCCAACATAAAAAAAATATTATTAATATGGTTTTTACACATTATAGTGTATTTGTTTTCATATACACAAATGATGGTGAATGTCCGATTAAACCATATTAATAATATGGAAAATCCATCATTATTAAATAACTTTAAAACCAGAATTTTTAATATGATCTACTTTTCATGATATTTATGTTATTTTGAATTTTAATGTGACATTTATATTTACTTACCTGATCTCGGTGTGCCTCAAATCCAGATAGATTGTGATGAAATTTATCATATGTAAATGGAAAGTCATATACTCTATATCAATGTGTTTTCGAAGACATCTCAGATTCCTTTAATCCATTCATTTGTGATTAAAACTACATCTTAGTTGAAGGAATAGACAAATGTTAATATCTTAATAAGTTATTTAAAACTTATTATGTACAAGTTAACCAAGTGAAATTAAAATTAAAACTAATTTAATTTTTAAATCTTAAAACTAACAATAGGGGATTTTATTTTTCCTAAGAACTAAACAAAACTAATCATATGAAAAGTTAAAATTAAACCGAGAATGCCATCCTAAAAGTCGAGTACCTCAAACTTGTCACTGGAGATATTGGTGAAATTTAAAATTTATTGTAATAAGAAATTTGTGAGTAAATTGAACCCAGTGACTGTATTTTATCATTCCATAGTTAGACAAAGATGACCAAGATAGATGCCAGAAAACAATACACTACCACCAAAATGGGCTGTGTTGTGTGACAAGGCCAACTGTGATTGGTCGAGGGGATCAGGTGACAGGCGGGGGGAACGCCTTGCTGTAGTAGTAATTATAGTTATTAAGGTTAGTGTGTATTGTACATCTGAAGATGTTAGCATTGCTATTGAAATGTACATAAGGTAGAATAAACATAACTATACAGTGTTTGTGTTGTTAGTGTTTTGTCCTGGTTTTGGGGAATTTTCTAGGTTAGTTTTCTAGAAAATATTTCTTTGACGGTAAATTTCTTAAATCATTTACAATTTACTCACCGGTTTGGCTGTTTAATCTTCACATTCTACCAAAATTTGAATGAAATCGGTATAGCAGATTTTGAGAAATTATTTTAACAGCTCCAAGGCATATTTCTTATTTGTATACCGAAAACTTATGAAGTAGCATGTTTGGAGAAACAGCGACCAATTAATTTTGTTTTGGTATTTAGGTTCCATATTTGATCCATATTTTAGTCATTTTTCTCATAAACTTTAAAGCCGATTTTGAAAAAAAAAAATTCTGATTTTATGTCTTACTCCAAATTTAGAGTTATCTCGAGATGTGGACAAAATATGTCCGTTTACCAAATTTAATTAAAACCCGTCAAATCGTTTGGGTTGTAGAGCACTGCACACAGACATCGTTCATAACCACTTGTGTGACTCAAAATAATAAGGACATTATGATTAGTGAACTTGTCTCATTGGTTTTAATATGTTTATTTGTTGAACAGTCAACTAAAATAAAATAACCATATAATCTAAGTAGGCCTACGTGTAGAACTGCGGTACAATGGAACTACTGCTCGTAAGATAAGCTTTAGCCTATTGAGGCAAAGTCCAGATAGTGAAGCACTCGTAAATAATAATAACAACGCTTTCAGCCGATGACGGGTCGTGAAATTATTTTCCTCTTTCTATTTCTCACTGATAGTTCAAAAATCAGTGTCAAGTTTTTATAGATATATGTTTTGAAGTCTCATTATTTCGAAAAAAATACTTCGTTTTCCACTTGTTTTCTGTCCAAAAGATACATTTCTCTTATTTGAAATTTTGCACCCTGGTTTGGGCTATTAAAAAATTTGAATTGGTAGAGCTAATTTTGAGAAAATTACGACTTTTATAACAACTCCAAAATTTGTTTTACCAGTAATTTCGGAACCGAAATTTTTGAAAATATGGCGACCAATACGTTTTGTTTGGGTCCTTAAAGACATACTTGAGTCAAACTTTGATGCAATCGTTAGAGGTGAGTTTTAAAAAATCGTTAATTTGTATTTTTTCCTTATGTCATCTACCACCAAACTGACAAAATAATTTACCTATATATAAACAAAATATTCTCAAATACCAAATTCGATTTTCATCGATCCACGCTTTTGGGCTGTGGATTGCAGACAGACTTACTATATATTATATCGTAACGTTTTTTTACCCATCACATAACTTTATCTACGTAGATTTCAGAAAATGTGTCATTATTAAGTGTTTAGTTATTATTTTATGAACACTTTCTACTAAAGGATATTTTATTGTATTAATTGTTCGACATTTCAGATCGATGACATTATTCTAGAGATTAGAGACTGAGAGAACTTTGACAACGCGTCTTACTAATCTATAATCCCACCCTGACTGACTTTAGCTGGTTGTCATTATAATATTTTTGTTTGAGTAAATAGTTAATTATGTAAAACAAGCTTTTCCATATTTTTCTGTTTGATTTCCCCAAGTCGAAATAACTAAAACATTAATAGCAAGTCAAAGATCTATGAGGATAATCCGTTCGGCCGCTTTAGGCCTATTACTCAACAAATCAAGGCGCTGATAATACCAATTACATATACCTTTGTATACGAATTGCATAATCAACCCCTTTATGATTTGATCAGGTTGCAAGATTTGACTATAAATACCGTACAAATCTTTTTTCTATCTTTCTCGTTTATTTCTATAAGTACTGAGAAGAAATATGAGGTTAGCTTTTGAAAATTGCTTCAAACAAAACTGTATTTTTTAAAAAAAAATCGTAACTTATTTATTTATTTCGCTTTAAAAAAATATAATAGTAATCAAAATAGAAATTTACATAATATATTAACTGATTCGTTGATGTTCATTAACAGATGCATTTTTACACTATGAATTTATTTCCGACTTAAAAGTTAGGTTAATAACATAAAGCTTTCAAACGGTTCCCGAAAGTTACAAATATGTTACTTATTGATTGATTTACATTAAACGAGATTGTAAAACATTTTAAATTTAAAAAATAATTAATAAATTTTTAAAAAATAATATAAAAAACTCTAAATTCTATTTAAAATTAGCCTAATTGTCGAAAAATATTTTTTCTACTTTTAAAATTATTTAAGTTAACAACGACTTAACTTTTCATAAAGAAGGAAATTTATTTTTAATTGTTTCTGTGAAGTAATCGAAATTTAGAATCTAGCAGTCGTTATTAATTTTTGTTTTATTATTTAAAAATTAATACTTTACTATATTTTGTTGGTACACATTGGTTTTGGTAGTTCATTTTAAATATGGTCAGCTATTTAATGAAGTAGTAGAAGATTAAGTATCACTCTTTACTCCGAGATTGAGATCAATAATTTTGTAAACATTACATGTAACATTTGAGATAAATTAATAAAAATAATGAGGGTATAAAGTGGAAAAAATCGGACATGAGTGTCTTAGTAAGGAAATATATATTCAGAATTCTTTTTGTCAAACTAATAAATATATCATGTATATATTTACAAACCCAAGAAATACATTTAAATATTAAATTGTCTTTTCTTTTTTTGTTTTTACATTAAATTATTTTCTTTGTCTGTTTTACTAATAATGTTTATTTATTTTTTATGTTCTCAAAATACTACAAAAAACCGCATACGAGTAATAAAATGTATAAAAAAATTTCAGAGACTTTTCCATTTACTCCAATAATAAACAAACTGAGATATTGGACGACATCTTACCAAAACTTAGATTGGAACTTTCAAAATCGATTCATATTGTATCGATGAAATGCGCCAAATAACACCGTTTATTTTGAATATTTCATACATATCTATTGTAGTGTCATATTTAAAGATATCTCCGATTTTTCACATTCTTTAGTAGCATATACATCTGTTTTGAGATCCTTTAAGTCTAAACAAAATTATGTCCGTCGCTTGTGCTGTGTGCAACGAGTGTTTTAGAACCCAAATGAGTTGATGGATCTTGACCTAATTCGGTAGAAAATTTTTTGGAAAAATCTGAAGGAGTTTTATTTACCTTTTGGATAACTTAAATTTGGGGATGTTTTTCGTATAGACTCTAATGGTTTGCCAAAATATAGCTTTTGAGGAGCCAGTGCCCTTTAGGGAGTTGTCCGTAATCGTCCAAGGAGCTGTCAGCTCCATCCATTTCGTTCAAATTTTGGTGGTCCAAACCAACGTGTAACTGTTTAGAAATAACTGGTAAAATGAACCTTGAAAGTCGACATTTAAAACTTAATACGATTCAAACACGATCGATACTTATCAGCTTAGGTTGTGTGCATTTCAAAATATCTTAAAAAATTTAATTTGATTCAAATACGATCGATACTTAGCAGCTTAGGTTGTGTGAATTTCGAAATATCTTTAAAAACTAATTTTATTCAAATACGATCGATACTTAGCAGCTTAGGTTGTGTGAATTTCGAAATATCATTAAAAACTTAATTTGATTCAAATAAGATCGATACTTAGCAGCTTAGGTTGTGTGAATTTCGAAATATCTTTATAAACTAATTTTATTCAAATACGATCGATACTTAGCAGCTTAGGTTGTGTGCATTTCAAAATATCATTAAAAACTTAATTTGATTCAAATACGATCGATACTTAGCAGCTTAGGTTGTGTGCATTTAAAAATATCTTAAAAACCTAATTTGATTCAAATACGATCGATACTTAGCAGCTTAGGTTGTGTGCATTTAAAAATATCTTTAAAAACGTAATTTGATTCAAATACGATCGATACTTAGCAGCTTAGGTTGTGTGCATTTAAAAATATCTTTAAAAATTTAATTTGATTCAAATACGATCGATACATAGCAGCTTCGGTTGTGTGCATTTAAAAATATCTTTAAAAACTTACTTTGATTTAAATACGATCGATACTTAGCATCTTAGGTTGTGTGCATTTCAAAATATCATAAAAAACTTAATTTGTTTCAAATACTAGCAGCTTATGTTTTGTGCATTTCTAAATATCTTTAAAAACTTACTTTGATTTAAATACGATCGATACTTAGCATCTTAGGTTGTGTGCATTTCAAAATATCATAAAAAACTTAATTTGTTTCAAATACTAGCAGCTTATGTTTTGTGCATTTCTAAATATCTTTAAAAACTTAATTTGATTTAAATACGATCGATACTTAGCAGCTTAGGTTGTGTGCATTTCTAAATATCTTTAAAAACTTAATTTGATTTAAATACGATCGATACTTAGCAGCTTAGGTTGTGTGCATTTCTAAATATCATAAAAAACTTAATTTGATTTAAATACGATCGATACTTAGCATCTTAGGTTGTGTGCATTTCTAAATATCTTTAAAAACTTAATTTGATTTAAATACGATCGATACTTAGCATCTTAGGTTGTGTGCATTTCTAAATATCTTTAAAAACTTAATTTGATTTAAATACGATCGATACTTAGCAGCTTAGGTTGTGTGCATTTCTAAATATCTTTAAAAACTTAATTTGATTTAAATACGATCGATACTTAGCATCTTAGGTTGTGTGCATTTCTAAATATCTTTAAAAACTTAATTTGATTTAAATACGATCGATACTTAGCATCTTAGGTTGTGTGCATTTCTAAATATCTTTAAAAACTTAATTTGATTTAAATACGATCGATACTTAGCAGCTTAGGTTGTGTGCATTTCTAAATATCTTTAAAAACTTAATTTGATTTAAATACGATCGATACTTAGCATCTTAGGTTGTGTGCATTTCTAAATATCTTTAAAAACTTAATTTGATTTAAATACGATCGATACTTAGCATCTTAGGTTGTGTGCATTTCTAAATATCTTTAAAAACCTAATTTGATTCAAATACGATCGATACTTAGCATCTTAGGTTGTGTGCATTTCTAAATATCTTTAAAAACTTAATTTGATTTAAATACGATCGATACTTAGCATCTTAGGTTGTGTGCATTTCTAAATATCTTTAAAAACTTAATTTGATTTAAATACGATCGATACTTAGCATCTTAGGTTGTGTGCATTTCAAAATATCATAAAAAACTTAATTTGTTTCAAATACTAGCAGCTTATGTTTTGTGCATTTCTAAATATCTTTAAAAACTTAATTTGATTTAAATACGATCGATACTTAGCATCTTAGGTTGTGTGCATTTCTAAATATCTTTAAAAACTTAATTTGATTTAAATACGATCGATACTTAGCATCTTAGGTTGTGTGCATTTCTAAATATCTTTAAAAACTTAATTTGATTTAAATACGATCGATACTTAGCATCTTAGGTTGTGTGCATTTCTAAATATCTTTAAAAACTTAATTTGATTTAAATACGATCGATACTTAGCATCTTAGGTTGTGTGCATTTCTAAATATCTTTAAAAACTTAATTTGATTTAAATACGATCGATACTTAGCATCTTAGGTTGTGTGCATTTCTAAATATCTTTAAAAACTTAATTTGATTTAAATACGATCGATACTTAGCATCTTAGGTTGTGTGCATTTCAAAATATCATAAAAAACTTAATTTGTTTCAAATACTAGCAGCTTATGTTTTGTGCATTTCTAAACATCTTTAAAAACTTAATTTGATTTAAATACGATCGATACTTAGCATCTTAGGTTGTGTGCATTTCTAAATATCTTTAAAAACTTAATTTGATTTAAATACGATCGATACTTAGCATCTTAGGTTGTGTGCATTTCTAAATATCTTTAAAAACTTAATTTGATTTAAATACGATCGATACTTAGCATCTTAGGTTGTGTGCATTTCTAAATATCTTTAAAAACTTAATTTGATTTAAATACGATCGATACTTAGCATCTTAGGTTGTGTGCATTTCTAAATATCTTTAAAAACTTAATTTGATTTAAATACGATCGATACTTAGCATCTTAGGTTGTGTGCATTTCTAAATATCTTTAAAAACTTAATTTGATTTAAATACGATCGATACTTAGCATCTTAGGTTGTGTGCATTTCTAAATATCTTTAAAAACTTAATTTGATTTAAATACGATCGATACTTAGCATCTTAGGTTGTGTGCATTTCTAAATATCTTTAAAAACCTAATTTGATTCAAATACGATCGATACTTAGCATCTTAGGTTGTGTGCATTTCTAAATATCTTTAAAATCTTAATTTGATTTAAATACGATCGATACTTAGCATCTTAGGTTGTGTGCATTTCTAAATATCTTTAAAAACCTAATTTGATTCAAATACGATCGATACTTAGCATCTTAGGTTGTGTGCATTTCTAAATATCTTTAAAAACTTAATTTGATTTAAATACGATCGATACTTAGCATCTTAGGTTGTGTGCATTTCAAAATATCATAAAAAACTTAATTTGTTTCAAATACTAGCAGCTTATGTTTTGTGCATTTCTAAATATCTTTAAAAACTTAATTTGATTTAAATACGATCGATACTTAGCATCTTAGGTTGTGTGCATTTCTAAATATCTTTAAAAACTTAATTTGTTTCAAATACTAGCAGCTTATGTTTTGTGCATTTCTAAATATCTTAAAATCTTAATTTGATTTAAATACGATCGATACTTAGCATCTTAGGTTGTGTGCATTTCAAAATATCATAAAAAACTTAATTTGTTTCAAATACTAGCAGCTTATGTTTTGTGCATTTCTAAATATCTTTAAAAACTTAATTTGATTTAAATACGATCGATACTTAGCATCTTAGGTTGTGTGCATTTCTAAATATCTTTAAAAACTTAATTTGATTTAAATACGATCGATACTTAGCATCTTAGGTTGTGTGCATTTCTAAATATCTTTAAAAACTTAATTTGATTTAAATACGATCGATACTTAGCATCTTGGGTTGTGTGCATTTCTAAATATCTTTAAAAACCTAATTTGATTCAAATACGATCGATACTTAGCATCTTAGGTTGTGTGCATTTCTAAATATCTTTAAAAACTTAATTTGATTTAAATACGATCGATACTTAGCATCTTAGGTTGTGTGCATTTCTAAATATCATAAAAAACTTAATTTGTTTCAAATACTAGCAGCTTATGTTTTGTGCATTTCTAAATATCTTTAAAAACTTAATTTGATTTAAATACGATCGATACTTAGCAGCTTATGTTTTGTGCATTTCTAAATATCTTTAAAAACTTAATTTGATTTAAATACGATCGATACTTAGCATCTTAGGTTGTGTGCATTTCAAAATATCATAAAAAACTTAATTTGTTTCAAATACTAGCAGCTTATGTTTTGTGCATTTCTAAATATCTTTAAAAACTTAATTTGATTTAAATACGATCGATACTTAGCATCTTAGGTTGTGTGCATTTCTAAATATCTTTAAAAACTTAATTTGATTTAAATACGATCGATACTTAGCATCTTAGGTTGTGTGCATTTCTAAATATCTTTAAAAACTTAATTTGATTTAAATACGATCGATACTTAGCATCTTAGGTTGTGTGCATTTCTAAATATCTTTAAAAACTTAATTTGATTTAAATACGATCGATACTTAGCATCTTAGGTTGTGTGCATTTCTAAATATCTTTAAAAACCTAATTTGATTCAAATACGATCGATACTTAGCAGCTTAGGTTGTGTGCATTTCTAAATATCTTTAAAAACTTAATTTGATTCAAATACGATCGATACTTAGCATCTTAGGTTGTGTGCATTTCTAAATATCTTTAAAAACTTAATTTGATTTAAATACGATCGATACTTAGCAGCTTAGGTTGTGTGCATTTCTAAATATCTTTAAAAACTTAATTTGATTCAAATACGATCGATACTTAGCATCTTAGGTTGTGTGCATTTCTAAATATCTTTAAAAACTTAATTTGATTTAAATACGATCGATACTTAGCATCTTAGGTTGTGTGCATTTCTAAATATCTTTAAAAACTTAATTTGATTCAAATACGATCGATACTTAGCATCTTAGGTTGTGTGCATTTCTAAATATCTTTAAAAACTTAATTTGATTTAAATACGATCGATACTTAGCATCTTAGGTTGTGTGCATTTCAAAATATCATAAAAAACTTAATTTGTTTCAAATACTAGCAGCTTATGTTTTGTGCATTTCTAAATATCTTTAAAAACTTAATTTGATTTAAATACGATCGATACTTAGCATCTTAGGTTGTGTGCATTTCTAAATATCTTTAAAAACTTAATTTGTTTCAAATACTAGCAGCTTATGTTTTGTGCATTTCTAAATATCTTTAAAAACTTAATTTGATTTAAATACGATCGATACTTAGCATCTTAGGTTGTGTGCATTTCTAAATATCTTTAAAAACCTAATTTGATTCAAATACGATCGATACTTAGCATCTTAGGTTGTGTGCATTTCTAAATATCTTTAAAAACTTAATTTGATTTAAATACGATCGATACTTAGCATCTTAGGTTGTGTGCATTTCTAAATATCTTTAAAAACCTAATTTGATTCAAATACGATCGATACTTAGCATCTTAGGTTGTGTGCATTTCTAAATATCTTTAAAAACTTAATTTGATTCAAATACGATCGATACTTAGCATCTTAGGTTGTGTGCATTTCTAAATATCTTTAAAAACTTAATTTGATTTAAATACGATCGATACTTAGCATCTTAGGTTGTGTGCATTTCAAAATATCATAAAAAACTTAATTTGTTTCAAATACTAGCAGCTTATGTTTTGTGCATTTCTAAATATCTTTAAAAACTTAATTTGATTTAAATACGATCGATACTTAGCATCTTAGGTTGTGTGCATTTCTAAATATCTTTAAAAACTTAATTTGTTTCAAATACTAGCAGCTTATGTTTTGTGCATTTCTAAATATCTTAAAATCTTAATTTGATTTAAATACGATCGATACTTAGCATCTTAGGTTGTGTGCATTTCAAAATATCATAAAAAACTTAATTTGTTTCAAATACTAGCAGCTTATGTTTTGTGCATTTCTAAATATCTTAAAATCTTAATTTGATTTAAATACGATCGATACTTAGCATCTTAGGTTGTGTGCATTTCAAAATATCATAAAAAACTTAATTTGTTTCAAATACTAGCAGCTTATGTTTTGTGCATTTCTAAATATCTTAAAAAACTTAATTTGATTTAAATACGATCGATACTTAGCATCTTAGGTTGTGTGCATTTCTAAATATCTTTAAAAACTTAATTTGATTTAAATACGATCGATACTTAGCATCTTAGGTTGTGTGCATTTCTAAATATCTTTAAAAACCTAATTTGATTCAAATACGATCGATACTTAGCATCTTAGGTTGTGTGCATTTCTAAATATCTTTAAAATCTTAATTTGATTTAAATACGATCGATACTTAGCATCTTAGGTTGTGTGCATTTCTAAATATCTTTAAAAACCTAATTTGATTCAAATACGATCGATACTTAGCATCTTAGGTTGTGTGCATTTCTAAATATCTTTAAAAACTTAATTTGATTTAAATACTAGCAGCTTATGTTTTGTGCATTTCTAAATATCTTTAAAAACTTAATTTGATTTAAATACGATCGATACTTAGCATCTTAGGTTGTGTGCATTTCTAAATATCTTTAAAAACTTAATTTGTTTCAAATACTAGCAGCTTATGTTTTGTGCATTTCTAAATATCTTAAAATCTTAATTTGATTTAAATACGATCGATACTTAGCATCTTAGGTTGTGTGCATTTCAAAATATCATAAAAAACTTAATTTGTTTCAAATACTAGCAGCTTATGTTTTGTGCATTTCTAAATATCTTTAAAAACTTAATTTGATTTAAATACGATCGATACTTAGCATCTTAGGTTGTGTGCATTTCTAAATATCTTTAAAAACTTAATTTGATTTAAATACGATCGATACTTAGCATCTTAGGTTGTGTGCATTTCTAAATATCTTTAAAAACTTAATTTGATTTAAATACGATCGATACTTAGCATCTTAGGTTGTGTGCATTTCAAAATATCTTAAAAAACTTAATTTGTTTCAAATACTAGCAGCTTATGTTTTGTGCATTTCTAAATATCTTTAAAAACTTAATTTGATTTAAATACGATCGATACTTAGCATCTTAGGTTGTGTGCATTTCTAAATATCTTTAAAAACTTAATTTGATTTAAATACGATCGATACTTAGCATCTTAGGTTGTGTGCATTTCAAAATATCTTAAAAAACTTAATTTGTTTCAAATACTAGCAGCTTATGTTTTGTGCATTTCTAAATATCTTTAAAAACTTAATTTGATTTAAATACGATCGATACTTAGCATCTTAGGTTGTGTGCATTTCTAAATATCTTTAAAAACTTAATTTGATTTAAATACGATCGATACTTAGCAGCTTAGGTTGTGTGCATTTCTAAATATCTTTAAAAACTTAATTTGATTTAAATACGATCGATACTTAGCAGCTTAGGTTGTGTGCATTTCAAAATATCATAAAAAACTTAATTTGTTTCAAATACTAGCAGCTTATGTTTTGTGCATTTCTAAATATCTTTAAAAACTTAATTTGATTTAAATACGATCGATACTTAGCAGCTTAGGTTGTGTGCATTTCAAAATATCTTAAAAACCTAATTTGATTCAAATACGATCGATACTTAGCAGCTTATGTTTTGTGCATTTCTAAATATCTTTAAAAACTTAATTTGATTTAAATACGATCGATACTTAGCAGCTTAGGTTGTGTGCATTTCTAAATATCTTTAAAAACTTAATTTGATTTAAATACGATCGATACTTAGCAGCTTAGGTTGTGTGCATTTCTAAATATCTTTAAAAACTTAATTTGATTCAAATACGATCGATACTTAGCAGCTTAGGTTGTGTGCATTTCTAAATATCTTTAAAAACTTAATTTGATTTAAATACGATCGATACTTAGCATCTTAGGTTGTGTGCATTTCAAAATATCATAAAAAACTTAATTTGTTTCAAATACTAGCAGCTTATGTTTTGTGCATTTCTAAATATCTTAAAATCTTAATTTGATTTAAATATGATCGATACTTAGCAGCTTATGTTTTGTGCATTTCTAAATATCTTAAAATCTTAATTTGATTCAAATACGATCGATACTTAGCATCTTAGGTTGTGTGCATTTAAAAATATCTTAAAAACCTAATTTGATTCAAATACGATCGATACTTAGCAGCTTATGTTTTGTGCATTTCTAAATATCTTAAAATCTTAATTTGATTTAAATACGATCGATACTTAGCAGCTTAGGTTGTGTGCATTTCTAAATATCTTTAAAAACTTAATTTGATTTAAATACGATCGATACTTAGCAGCTTAGGTTGTGTGCATTTCTAAATATCTTAAAATCTTAATTTGATTTAAATACGATCGATACTTAGCAGCTTAGGTTGTGTGCATTTAAAAATATCTTAAAAACCTAATTTGATTCAAATACGATCGATACTTAGCAGCTTTTGTTTTGTGCATTTCTAAATATCTTAAAATCTTAATTTGATTTAAATACGATCGATACTTAGCAGCTTAGGTTGTGTGCATTTCTAAATATCTTTAAAAGCTTAATTTGATTTAAATACGATCGATACTTAGCATCTTAGGTTGTGTGCATTTAAAAATATCTTAAAAACCTAATTTGATTTAAATGCGATCGATACTTAGCAGCTTATGTTTTGTGCATTTCTAAATATCTTAAAAACCTAATTTGATTTAAATACGATCGATACTTAGCATCTTAGGTTGTGTGCATTTCTAAATATCTTGAAAACCTAATTTGATTTAAATACGATCGATACTTAGCAGCTTAGGTTGTGTGCATTTCTAAATATCTTTAAAAGCTTAATTTGATTCAAATACGATCGATACTTAGCAGCTTATGTTGTGTGCATTTCTAAATATCTTTAAAAACTTAATTTGATTTAAATACGATCGATACTTAGCATCTTAGGTTGTGTGCATTTCTAAATATCTTTAAAAACTTAATTTGATTTAAATACGATCGATACTTAGCATCTTAGGTTGTGTGCATTTCTAAATATCTTTAAAAACCTAATTTGATTCAAATACGATCGATACTTAGCATCTTAGGTTGTGTGCATTTCTAAATATCTTTAAAAACTTAATTTGATTTAAATACGATCGATACTTAGCATCTTAGGTTGTGTGCATTTCTAAATATCTTTAAAAACTTAATTTGATTTAAATACGATCGATACTTAGCATCTTAGGTTGTGTGCATTTCAAAATATCATAAAAAACTTAATTTGTTTCAAATACTAGCAGCTTATGTTTTGTGCATTTCTAAATATCTTTAAAAACTTAATTTGATTTAAATACGATCGATACTTAGCATCTTAGGTTGTGTGCATTTCTAAATATCTTTAAAAACTTAATTTGATTTAAATACGATCGATACTTAGCATCTTAGGTTGTGTGCATTTCTAAATATCTTTAAAAACTTAATTTGATTCAAATACGATCGATACTTAGCATCTTAGGTTGTGTGCATTTAAAAATATCTTAAAAACCTAATTTGATTCAAATACGATCGATACTTAGCAGCTTATGTTTTGTGCATTTCTAAATATCTTTAAAAACTTAATTTGATTTAAATACGATCGATACTTAGCAGCTTAGGTTGTGTGCATTTCAAAATATCATAAAAAACTTAATTTGTTTCAAATACTAGCAGCTTATGTTTTGTGCATTTCTAAATATCTTAAAAACTTAATTTGATTTAAATACGATCGATACTTAGCAGCTTAGTTTGTGTGCATTTAAAAATATCTTAAAAACCTAATTTGATTCAAATACGATCGATACTTAGCAGCTTATGTTTTGTGCATTTCTAAATATCTTTAAAAACTTAATTTGATTTAAATACGATCGATACTTAGCAGCTTAGGTTTTTTTGCTTTTCAAAATATCATAAAAAACTTAATTTGATTCCAATACGATCGATAGTAAGCATCTTAGGTTGTGTGCATTTCAAAATACCTACTCAATAATAATAAAATTACATGTGTTTTCTTTCTTACGTATGACAGTAGTGAAGGGACGTATTATTGGAAAACTAAAGACGAATATTATTTTTGTTTTGAGAACACTTGTGTGAGAAATTTACAGCATAATTTTTGTAGTGTCTGCATGTAAAATAATTTCTTTAAATAAAATAACTTTAAGGGCAATTTCAACCCTTACACAAAATTATAGCTAAATAATGGGTTTAAGAATTTTATTTTACATTTTTATTATAAACACATAGACATCAACTTGAACACAAACGTACCTGAAAGTTGACGTTTCCTTTCCAATCGGTCCAGAGCACGCACAGATCCGCGTGCGTGATCTCCCCATAGTCGGAAAAACCGATCCCGAACCATTGTTTATCCTGTAACTGAGCGTGAACTTCAAGTAGAACTTGGTTTCGGTCGTAGTCAAGTCTCCAGTAGAGGTTTGCCTTACCTTTAGGATCCAGAGGGATGTTGAATGTATCCCGAGGAATCGCGTACGCGCCGTAAAGTAACAGGACCAAGTAAACTGCGATGAGTGACATTGCGAACTGATGTACTCCGTCTTAGGGAGGGATGTTATATAACTTTAGTGAGTAAGGTATCCTGCGCGATAGGTACTAGAGAAGTCGGTGTATTGTTTATAACGATAAAACTTGTAAAATAGGTTTCAAACATTATTTTTGTAAATATCTCAATAACTAATAGACGGATTCTAATGAAATAGATACAAACATGTCTGTTATGTGCTCTAGAATATGTTCAAATCTTATAACCGTGACGTCGACAATTATACACAAATTGTATGTTTACAAATAATTTATAAAAATTGTTCTCAATCGGGAATAATATTGCTCGACTTTACGCTCCAAATGTTTGATCAAAATATTTAACCCATCCCGAAAGTTTTCCTTTTTTATAAAAAATGTTCTAACTAGGCTCAAATTTAGTTGTTGTTTTTTGTACATTCAGGCGATAAAACGAAACAATATGAAACATTTAAGTCTTTTTTTTTTTATTAAAAAATATTTTTTAATAATTACATTTATTTGTCGAAATGTATTTCAAATGTGATTTCTATAAAAGTAATACAAAGTAGATTGAAAAGACGAACTAGCTGAATCAAATAAATAAAATTATTCTGACATTTAGTTGCCGATAATTATTGACATGAAATTAGTATTGCTTTTCTCATAATGAACTGTAATGATTTTTCACAAATTTTCCCTTAAGGTCTCAAATGAAACATATTGGTTGCAATCTACTTTGAAATGTCTATAGTGCTGAATGAAATTCATAGCTCAAACCAGTGTGTCAAATCATAAGTGAAATAATAAACCGTCATTGTAAACTCGAATTTAGTCAGTTTTTATCTACAATCAAATCAACAAATTAATGACACTCTCCAATTTTCATAACAAAAATCACACCAGCTGTACGACGTTTCAATGAACAAGTTGTCATCTTCAGTTAAATGTAACAACTTGTTTATATGTAACAATTGACAACGACGATTTCGGCGACATTTTGTCTTTGATGTGTTTATTGTTTTGGAAATTGAAAAGTTTCAATAATAATATTGATTACAAATTTTTAATCTGTATGTTCGCCACATTGTACTCAACCTTTAGTAAAAATATTGATTATAAATTTTTAATCTGTATGTTCGCCACATTGTACTCAACCTTTAGTAAAAATATTGATTATAAATATTTAATCTTTATGTTCGCCACATTGTACTCAACCTTTAGTAAAAATATTGATTATAAATTTTTAATCTTTATGTTCGCCACATTGTACTCAACCTTTAGTAAAAATATTGATTATAAATTTTTAATCTTTATGTTCGCCACATTGTGCTCAACCTTTAGTAAAAATATTGATTATAAATTTTTAATCATTATGTTCGCCACATTGTACTCAACCTTTAGTAAAAATATTGATTACAAATTTTTAATCTTTATGTTCGCCACATTGTGCTCAACCTTTAGTAAAAATATTGATTATAAATTTTTAATCTTTATGTTCGCCACATTGTACTCAACCTTTAGTAAAAATATTGATTATAAATTTTTAATCATTATGTTCGCCACATTGTACTCCACCTTTAGTAAAAATATTGATTATAAATTTTTAATCTTTATGTTCGCCACATTGTGCTCAACCTTTAGTAAAAATATTGATTACAAATTTTTAATCATTATGTTCGCCACATTGTACTCAACCTTTAGTAAAAATATTGATTATAAATTTTTAATCTTTATGTTCGCCACATTGTGCTCAACCTTTAGTAAAAATATTTAATATAAATTTTTAATCTTTATGTTCGCCACATTGTACTCAACCTTTAGTAAAAATATTTAATATAAATTTTTAATCTTTATGTTCGCCACATTGTACTCAACCTTTAGTAAAAATATTTAATATAAATTTTTAATCTTTATGTTCGCCACATTGTACTCAACCTTTAGTAAAAATATTTAATATAAATTTTTAATCTTTATGTTCGCCACATTGTGCTCAACCTTTAGTAAAAATATTTAATATAAATTTTTAATCTTTATGTTCGCCACATTGTACTCCACCTTTAGTAAAAATATTTAATATAAATTTTTAATCTTTATGTTCGCTACATTGTGCTCAACCTTTAGTAAAAATATTGATTATAAATTTTTAATCATTATGTTCGCCACATTGTACTCAACCTTTAGTAAACATATTTAATATAAATTTTTAATCTTTATGTTCGCCACATTGTGCTCAACCTTTAGTAAAAATATTTAATATAAATTTTTAATCTTTATGTTCGCCACATTGTACTCAACCTTTAGTAAAAATATTTAATATAAATTTTTAATCTTTATGTTCGCCACATTGTACTCAACCTTTAGTAAAAATATTTAATATAAATTTTTAATCTTTATGTTCGCCACATTGTGCTCAACCTTTAGTAAAAATATTTAATATAAATTTTTAATCTTTATGTTCGCCACATTGTACTCAACCTTTAGTAAAAATATTTATTATAAATTTTTAATCTTTATGTTCGCCACATTGTACTCAACCTTTAGTAAAAATATTTAATATAAATTTTTAATCTTTATGATCGCCACATTGTGCTCAACCTTTAGTAAAAATATTTAATATAAATTTTTAATCTTTATGTTCGCCACATTGTACTCAACCTTTAGTAAAAATATTGATTATAAATTTTTAATCTTTATGTTCGCCACATTGTACTCAACCTTTAGTAAAAATATTGATTTCAAATTTTTAATCTTTATGTTCGCCACATTGTGCTCAACCTTTAGTAAAAATATTGATTACAAATTTTTAATCTTTATATTCGCCACATTGTGCTCAACCTTTAGTAAAAATATTGATTATAATTTTTTAATCTTTATGTTCGCCACATTGTACTCAACCTTTAGTAAAAATATTGATTATAATTTTTTAATCTTTATGTTCGCCACATTGTACTCAACCTTTAGTAAAAATATTGATTATAAATTTTTAATCTTTATGTTCGCCACATTGTACTCAACCTTTAGTAAAAATATTGATTATAATTTTTTAATCTTTATGTTCGCCACATTGTACTCAACCTTTAGTAAAAATATTGATTACAAATTTTTAATCTTTATATTCGCCACATTGTGCTCAACCTTTAGTAAAAATATTGATTATAATTTTTTAATCTTTATGTTCGCCACATTGTACTCAACCTTTAGTAAAAATATTGATTACAAATTTTTAATCTTTATATTCGCCACATTGTGCTCAACCTTTAGTAAAAATATTGATTATAATTTTTTAATCTTTATGTTCGCCACATTGTACTCAACCTTTAGTAAAAATATTGATTACAAATTTTTAATCTTTATATTCGCCACATTGTGCTCAACCTTTAGTAAAAATATTGATTATAATTTTTTAATCTTTATGTTCGCCACATTGTACTCAACCTTTAGTAAAAATATTGATTACAAATTTTTAATTTTTATATTCCCCACATTGTGCTCAACCTTTAGTAAAAATATTGATTATAATTTTTTAATCTTTATGTTCGCCACATTGTACTCAACCTTTAGTAAAAATATTGATTACAAATTTTTAATCTTTATGTTCGCCACATTGTACTCAACCTTTAGTAAAAATATTGATTACAAATTTTTAATCTTTATATTCGCCACATTGTGCTCAACCTTTAGTAAAAATATTGATTACAAATTTTTAATCTTTATATTCGCCACATTGTGCTCAACCTTTAGTAAAAATATTGATTATAATTTTTTAATCTTTATGTTCGCCACATTGTACTCAACCTTTAGTAAAAATATTGATTACAAATTTTTAATCTTTATATTCGCCACATTGTGCTCAACCTTTAGTAAAAATATTGATTATAAATTTTTAATCTTTATGTTCGCCACATTGTACTCAACCTTTAGTAAAAATATTGATTACAAATTTTTAATTTTTATGTTCGCCACATTGTACTCAAACTTTAGTAAAAATATTGATTATAATTTTTTAATCTTTATGTTCGCCACATTGTACTCAACCTTTAGTAAAAATATTGATTACAAATTTTTAATCTTTATGTTCGCCACATTGTACTCAACCTTTAGTAAAAATATTGATTATAATTTTTTAATCTTTATGTTCGCCACATTGTACTCAACCTTTAGTAAAAATATTGATTATAATTTTTTAATCTTTATGTTCGCCACATTGTACTCAACCTTTAGTAAAAATATTGATTATAAATTTTTAATCTTTATGTTCGCCACATTGTACTCAACCTTTAGTAAAAATATTGATTATAAATTTTTAATCTTTATGTTCGCCACATTGTACTCAACCTTTAGTAAAAATATTGATTATAAAATTTTAATCTTTATGTTCGCCACATTGTACCGGTACTCAACCTTTAGTAAAAATATTGATTATAATTTTTTAATCTTTATGTTCGCCACATTGTACTCAACCTTTAGTAAAAATATTGATTACAAATTTTTAATCTTTATGTTCGCCACATTGTACTCAACCTTTAGTAAAAATATTGATTATAATTTTTTAATCTTTATGTTCGCCACATTGTACTCAACCTTTAGTAAAAATATTGATTACAAATTTTTAATCTTTATGTTCGCCACATTGTACTCAACCTTTAGTAAAAATATTGATTTCAAATTTTTAATCTTTATGTTCGCCACATTGTGCTCAACCTTTAGTAAAAATATTGATTATAAATTTTTAGTCTTTATGTTCGCCACATTGTGCTCAACCTTTAGTAAAAATATTGATTATAAATTTTTAATCTTTATGTTCGCCACATTGTACTCAACCTTTAGTAAAAATATTGATTATAAATTTTTAATCTTTATGTTCGCCACATTGTGCTCAACCTTTAGTAAAAATATTGATTACAAATTTTTAATCTTTATGTTCGCCACATTGTACTCAACCTTTAGTAAAAATATTGATTATAAATTTTTAATCTTTATGTTCGCCACATTGTGCTCAACCTTTAGTAAAAATATTGATTATAAATTTTTAATCTTTATGTTCGCCACATTGTACTCAACCTTTAGTAAAAATATTGATTATAAATTTTTAATCTTTATGTTCGCCACATTGTGCTCAACCTTTAGTAAAAATATTGATTATAAATTTTTAATCTTTATGTTCGCCACAGTGTGCTCAAAAATTTAGTGAATAGTATTGATTACAAATTTTGTACCAGTTTTGTTCAGTTGATTCCTATGCAACAAAATTGTTAACCTCGAACTTAGGAATTTATAAAATCAGCCATAATAGCTCCATTAGTAAAAATTTTAGTTCTAGATTTGTCAAATTTTATTCAAAATTCCATTTAAAAAACACCAATAATAATAGTTTTGCCATTGTTACAAACTAAATTATTAGATTTTTTTTTAAATTTGAATAGTGTACTGTATTTTTAAATTCTATAAAAAATCTCATTTAAATTTTTTTATAACGATTGTAGTTTGTAAATTACAACTCCCCCCCTCTTAACTTTGTTATTAATTACGATAGCTGGCACTATTTATTTGTGGCAATCTTTTAAAGTGAGAAGTTGCTTCTATGAACCCACGTTTTTTTTTTTTAATTTTGGAATTCAGAGCATAGGAGGTCAGGGGATAATTAAAAATTTCAAAAGGGACGTAATATGATTGTGTGCTAGTACTTGATGAGACGAACAATCATACAATTAGGATTACGTATTTGGTTAGGATAGTCTCGCACTCGTTCAGATATCGTATGGATATATTTAAATATTTAGTCACCACCCATCCCCTGAGGGGCCAAAAATAAAATTATAATTTATTGAGATCCCCTCCTTCCCTGAAAAGGTTCTCAAATAGCAATAAAGTTAAAGCAAATAAGTGAAATTTTCTTTGAACCCTTTAAAATGATGTATCATTTTATTAACTATATGTCCCACTTACCCCTGTACTAGGAACCTTTGACTTACTTTGCTTACCTTTGAACTTACGTAGTAAAACGTGGGTTCGTGTAGTCCCTCACTACAAAGAAGAATACGACAAACCGTGTTTAGGCTACCTGTCAAGGGGAAAGGGGGATACAAGTTTCATCATCTCAACGTGTTTAGTGATCAGAGTCTGTACACATTTCACACTTATAGATCTCACTATTGTTATTTATCCAATTTTATCCCGGCAAAGTTTTGTAGTACTTCAGCCGTAATAAAGTCAGCAGTATGCAGTAAAATAAGGCTTCCAGGAATGCAGTAATGAAATTCCTTCCTTATCCTGCGTGCCTGTCATTCCCGATGCCATTCTTAGGATCATTTAATCTTTTAATATTTTATACTTAGATACGCAATAAATATCTCTATCTACAAATATAATTTGGTACAGTCATGTTTGGAACAACTGTGTTGTTTGGTTTATAAAATACTGAAATGTTCTTCACAGATGTTTATACTAACAGTCGAGTTAAAGGGGGGGGGGGGTGTAATTGTATTCCTTAAGTCAGTCATTATGGATATTTTCAAGTTACACAAAAAAAATTTCCCTCTTTAGAGGTGAGCGTTATTTGGTATTAACAAAAGTTACAAAATGTTACATTTCTAGTTTACTTTAAATATTAACTTTTTAGTTGTTTCAAAACGCGGGGTGACATTGTCCAATTCATGCCACGAATAAAGACTACTTCCATTATATGTTTTTGGGTCGCTGATTCCGAAAATCGAGGTCGCGAAACCCAAAAATTGTGGCGTCACCCCTAAAAATGCAAAAACACATCTTCTATGGGTTTTTTTGCAATAATTTAAATCAAAATATTAAATAACTTTATGAAATGACCTTATTTTTATAATAATTTGTATTTTTAGTGAGATAATGTTAAATTGAGCCAAAATTTATTCATAGACTAAATCAAAGAGGTTGAAAACCACACCCTTATATTGAAAAGGGGGAAAATTCATGATCATTTTTTGTTGCTTTTTGCAGTAGGTTTGATAATTATAAGTAATAATAAGTCATTTTACAATTAAATAAATAATATTTTCATCCCTTAAGAAATAAAAATTATATCTGAACTACCCCCTTCAGGGGTTAAAAACGTCTAAATTGAACTACATATGAAATAACGTGTTGAGGGGTAAACCCCCCCCCCTTAAACACCGTAAAATAAAAAGTACGTAAGCAAATTTCGTTTTAACGTTTTGTTTTATATTTCGAATAAATAGACATTTTAGGACTAACAAAATATATTTTCATCGGTTTATGGGTTAAAAATAACACTAAGACTCCTTTGGGAATTTAAAAAATCTAATTTAAAGTACATTGCAAAATAATTATTTTTGATTTTTTTTAATAAGTAAGATTTTATTTTAAATCCCTTAAATCATGAAAAACATGTCACGCTCTTTTTCCGGAATATGTAATTAAACTGTAAAAAATAAAAAGTTTTACTCCTCAAAAGGGTGAAAATAATTTTCGAAATTTTCTTTTAACACTAATTAATTACAAAATGAAAAACAAAATTTTCTTACCTTATTTTTTAAAAGGTACTTTAAATTATGTTTTTTTTAACCCCAAAGTTACAAAAAGTAGATTTAGGGTTATTTTTAATCCATAAAGGGATGAATTTTTTTTTTTGTATTCGAAATATAAAGCAAAACATAACCTCAAATATATACATAACCTCAAAGTTTATACATAGCTATTTTAAACTATTAGCTATAAGCTTATGAATTGTAGATAGATAATGAAACTTTAGAAAAGGGTGTTTTTTATAACCTTGCCAAATTTCGAGTGAAAATATTTGAAACAAAACCTAAAAACGGATATTTCTTGAGACCTTGTAGTCACTTACAACGATTTAAACAATATTTTTTTAGCTGGGCAGAATCGTTAATACAACAAAGTTTAGCTGAACGGCTCTTTTCAACTTGTTTGATTATTGCTGTTTTTAAATAAATTAAAATCGATTAATCGGGTTTTGTCAAGATCGGTAGAAGTTAAATGATATAGAAGACGTTTGATTTTATATGCGGGAAAATAATAAAAACAAAACTTGTATTAATTTGTATTTGAAAAGTTACAACAAAATACGATGTTCAAAATTTCAATAATATGTAGACCTAACCTAAAACTATATATAATTTAAATAGTCTCAATAATTTGTCTTCTATAATTACTACTTGCCCACTTTTTACAAACAATAGAATTTCCTGGTTTCAGAATCTTCTTCAACGTTACATTCAACTGTGCCTGTATCATAGACTTTAACCGATCTTTGAAGAAATTCGCTGCCCTGGTCGTGGCGCAGCTCGTCATTTTGCTGCACACTTTACAATTCGTTGTCAATCTGATATTGAGAGCGTCCATTTTTATGAAGTTAATATCGTTGATGGTCAGGAAACAAAGAGATTGTTGACCCATGGAGGCGCTAACGGAAACTATTACATTGTCGACAGAGGCGTCCAGGATCCCTTTAGTATTTAAGCCGAATAATTTAACTTTGTAATGTTCATAGTTAACGGCTAAGTAGTCGAACATAACTTGAAAATCTATATAGGCCGTGTCGTTTCTTACGTTTAGGTTGATATCTCCTTCACGTTTAATAGAATAAAGACCGAAAAGTGATCCATAGTGTGCTTCGATGAGTCCTTGGTCGTAGAAGAATCTTTCTGTGACGTTCGGTAGGCCGATAAGATCGGGAGAATTGAGGATCAGTTCTTTCAGTATAAAATCACCGACATCGTTGATAACATTCTGAGAACACTGCCCACTAACGGATGTAAAACACAATATAATCACTACGTAAAGAAGGCTTGACATTCTGTTGTCGACTGTTTCACACTGCATCAATTGATCACTTATGAATGACTCATTAGGAAAACAGTACAGTCAGCTGAGAAAAGAAAGAACGGAAGTGAAACACGATTAAAGTTCAACCTATGCAAATAGTTTTACAAAATATTGTCGAGTATGTAGCTGAAATATTCTTTTTGAACTGTGCTGTACAAGTGTTTGGTATGTGGGCCATATCTTGAGATAACTTAAAATTTGGGTGAACCTGCCATAAGATAGGAAAACAAAATTCTTATTTTCTCAAAATGATTTTGTTAAAATGAAGCCTCTAAGAAATCCAAACAAAACTTATCGGTTGCAATCTCTCCAAGAATCCCGGTTCCTAAGATATTGGTAACCAAAAGCCGGCCCTGAAGCTAATTACGAGTAAAAACATATATTCCCAAAATTGCGAGCATCCTCAAGGAAACACCGACCTACGAGACAATGCAATGTCCACGGTCTTACTCAAGAAGTTATTTTATATAACTTTTTTTCACTCATTTTATACTAATTTTCTTGGTGGTATTTTGTGATGTTTTCTATCAACGTGGGATCGAGTGAATATGGCCTACAATCAACAGTTTTATATTGTTTAGGCGGATTCTTAGTGGCTTTATTTTTCCATAATTTGATCAAAATCGTTAGAGTCGATTTTGAGTTGTTGTAAATATAAAAATATTCCTGAGATATTGTCAAAATAACTCGCACACTCAATTGATTAAAATTAATTCTCTCGTTTTGTCTGTATAGCATTTCAAAGCCGACAGACTTTTATCAGTTTTCTTCTTTTCATGAGACATTTAAAATGAGGTGTCACAACGTGGGTGTTGTTATATAGTTGCCGCCTCTCTTCCCCTCAAAATGTAACGTAACTGACCGATGAAGTTAAAAAAAAATTATAATAATAAAAATTATTGTTGTTGAAAAATCTCTCGGTATCATCGTTTTAGATAAAAAAAAAAAAAGATGAAAAGTACCGACAATAAAAATCATTATCCCTCTATTTCTAAGCTGATAGCAAAGTTGAAAGAGAGGTACCTAACCCAAGATTACTAGATCCTGCCACGTTCGTGTAGTCATGATAGTGAGAGGTTGCGAGATCTATTACCCATTCTGTTTAGAAACGGTTAGTGGCCGCATAGAATATACGACTACTATTTTATTATTATTATTATTTTTTTTTCATTTCTGTAATACAGCCTCGTCAATGCCTTAGCAGGCGAAACCATTGGTCGGCTAGACTAATAAAAAGTGGATAGTACAAAATAAAAAATTGTGTTTTATTATCTTTAATATACGACTACTTTCCTCACTCATCCCACTAGCCTAATCGTCAGGTAGTTGTCAATCAACATAGGAACGTGAACAATGGACGCCGTCTTTTTAAGAAATAATAAATGTTTGAATAAGGACCAAAAATGCTATTTATTTTGTTATGAAACAAGTCCTCAGCGTACATTTTTTTGGGAGTAAAAACGAGTTTTTAATCACGGCGGTTAAGATCCAACCTTGATTTTTTACAATTATTCCTGTACCGTAGTAATTTTTTTTACTTAGATTTTGCACACGGTGGGTCTTTAATGTTTATATTTCACTCAAATTGAAACCAAATTGGTAGAATCAATTTTGAGAAATTACGTATTTTAAAACAACACCATGGGCGATTAGTTTTTTTTAATCGATAACTGAAAAACAGGAATTTTTGAAAATATAGCGATCAGTAAGTTTTGTTTGGTATACTTGAGGAAAACTTGATTATTGTCCAAAAATTTTTAGTTATACAAAATGTGAAAAAATCATCAGATATTACCAAAATATACCTAAATACCAAATTTGATTAAAATCGGAATCAAGTTTGAGATATAGAGCACTGCATATAAGACAGACGCCAGACAGACAGATTGAGTGGACTTCAAAACCCAAATATCTCGACAGTGATTCATTGATTCTATCACATAAAGCCTATATGAGAAAGTAAAAATCCAGAGATATTACCATAATATACCTAAATACCACATTTGATTAAAATCGAAACCAAGTTTGAGATGTACAGTAGAGCACTGCATAGAAGACAGACACCAGACAAACAGATTGATTGGACTTCAAAACCCAAATATCTCGACAGTGATTCATTGATTCTATCACATAAAGCCTATATGAGAAAGTAAAAATCCAGAGATATTACCATAATATACCTAAATACCACATTTGATTAAAATCGAAACCAAGTTTGAGATGTACAGTAGAGCACTGCATAGAAGACAGACACCAGACAAACAGATTGATTGGACTTCAAAACCCAAATATCTCGACAGTGATTCATTGATTCTATCACATAAAGCCTATGTGAGAAAGTAAAAACACTGTAGAAAGATCATTTAATTTTTTTTCCATTTTGTTTAAAGGAGAAAACGCTCTTTGTCATCAACGTTTTAAGCCTTAAGAATATAACATAAAGTAATGACTTCTCGCCCTCGAATACTCTAATAGCGTCAGGTGTCGGAAAAGAACAAGATTTGGTCAAGAGAGACTAAATAGGAAAGATGAAAGAGAGCAATCTAACCCAAGCCTACTTAAAAAGGTGTAGATCCAGCTAGGTTCCTCGGGATTGTCAAGCCCGTACTCACTAAAGTTAGCCCTAATGGTTGTTTAATATTAAAGTATACATCCATTAACGTAACAACATAAACAACTTTGCAGTTTTACAACGATTCTAACAGATGTTTTTAACTGAGCAGCTGTTAGTAATTTATTAGTGACAATTAGGCTATGTTTACATCAATATCCAGTGGCGGAGTCAATTAATTAGTCAACACAAAATTCTACTTGTGCTGAACATGCAATGTCATATACTATGGATTTATAAAGATGGAGGTATTACAGAATCAATTACTTTAAGATATTCTGTCAGAGTTTGATCCTGATAAAGCCGTGTATTTTGTATCTTGAGCAGTGTATTCTATTAGTGTTTACAAAATTCCGATTTGAAAATTATTGTATTGTATTGTTCTACTGTTAACAATAATTTATAAATCGTAATTGTCTTTAGGTTAGGATGATGTAAAGATTATTTTAAAAAATTGTCTAAATCTTTTACTACATACCTTTTTTTTGAAATTATAATATAATATTTCGCGGAAATAAACTTTTTTTACTGAGAAATTGAAAAGTGAGTTTTTGAAAGTAATATTTTCAATTAATATTTATTTTCATCCATTACGTTAACATCCCGAAAGGCTTAAACCACAATGACACACACAATATACGTTTTAATAAAAACTAGTCATAGATATGTAATGCGCATGCGTCATATGATACGTGAATCTTGATAATATAGTCAAAGACAATATTATAAATTTTAATACAGTATTCTAAATTTTCAAAATTATATTGTTTTTCATTTTTATGTTGAAATTCACGGTTAAATAATTACTTTCTCTCAAAGTTAACGTTATATAAGTCTTTTTGAACTTACGAATTCCCATTGCGATGTGTAGACCCTAATAATAACCTATATAACCTATAATAATAAGCATATGTGTTTGTAGTAGGCTTATTATATCTTACCAACTTAAATACCACCTTACCAACTTTGTGTTTTTATTACATTAGTCATCCGATTACATTAGATTTTTGTATACTGCTCATTATGGGTAACTTTTTAGGTATAGTTGTATTTACCTATCTATGTATTGTAAATGGGATTTTTCGACGTTTAGAAAGGTGAATACAGTTTTTTATTCAAGTATTGAAAAAGTAAGTTCTTGATTTTTTATTTGAAGTTTATATTTAAAATGAGGTATTGAGCCTGAAATTAAGATTATGCTTAAGATAGATGCTAGATTATAGTTCGAGAATAATACTGGAAATAAACTAAAATGAACCTTGACCGTCGTCATTATAAACTCTATTACGATCTGCTTATAGTCTAAACCGAGAAAAGTGACTAGCTATTAAGGATCAATTTAAATTAGGCTGATTTTAGATGCTATAAGTATTAATTACTTACAACTGTGTTATTATTTTTGTGTGCATATCTACAATAGTTTAAGCATTGTTTGTGTATCGTTTATCGTTAGTGATTTAGCACATTTATTAAATGCAAACAAATAAATTCTAACGTCCACAGTCATTTAATTAAAATTTCCCTCTGTTAATAAAATTACGTCATTCTTCTGAACTTCCTAGACCTCCTTGAGTGTAGTAATGAAACACTGAACATATAGTGTACAGTAATTATTGAGAATCAACGGATGTTTGTTTAATACGGTCATAGAAACAAATGGAATAAATTTGTGCTGGATACTTGGAGATTGCGTCCTTCATCAACTTATATTTATTACTTTATTTGAAAATGTATTTTAATTAGTATGATTAAAATTCATTGAAATTTTTTGAAGTTATGTTGGTACAGTTGACTAAAATTTCGTCTGCTGTAGTTGTTGTTATCTCGATCGTTTCGCAATGAATGGAGGTTACAGTGTAATATGCAATTGAATTTAGTATTTGTATCATTCAGAATAATTGTTATTGTGTTCTAGTGAGTATTTTATTTATCAAATATCACCACGGATATCAGTTATCAAAGAAGAATTTCGTTAGGCATGGCAGCGTCTAGGTTTAACGGCAAATTAAATACCACCGAAGGAAAAACACCTTTTTTAATAGGAGTGGCAGGAGGAACAGCTAGTGGAAAAGTAAGTTTATGTTGACCTAGGTTTAGGGCTAGACTAAAGATTTTAATAAAGTCACTCGGCAGGGCCTAATTGTTGCAACTCAAGAATAAATGTTGATAAACCCTGGAATTTTGAGATTTCTGCCATGGATTTATTAATCTCTCAGATATGATGTTTTTTTCTTCTTTTGACCACCTCCCTCCATCGGCGGTGATGATATTTAAAAAAAAGAAAAAGTTACATGGAGGCATATGGTTATTATTTGAAATGAAATACTTTAGGCCTGTATCCTAACTAACAAATCGCTGGCACCAAACCCCTCGAATTGTGTAATAAAATTCTTAATAGGTTAGGTTTAGTTAACCAGTAATTACTGTAAACCACATCAAGCCTGCACAAAAATTAACTTCTTGTATGCAACACATTTGTTCCTTCAGAAAATGGGTAATTGTGTGTTGTAGTCTGCCCTATTTAGTTAAGAAAATTGTCGAAATCATTTAATTGTGCGTTATAGTCTGCCCTATTTAGTTAAGAAAATTGTCGAAATCATTTAATTGTGTTGTAGTCTGCCCTATTTAGTTAAGAAAATTGTCGAAATCATTTACTACCTACCTTATTTTGAAAGAATTAGAATATTTGATGTCGGAAGATACTTTTGAAGTATCAAAATATATTAGTAAAAAATAAGGTAAATATCGGTTGTCCATTGTCCTTCAATTTTTCTATAAAAAATCACGAAAACAAAATATTTACCTTCTAATCAATGGATCAGATCATATTATGTGTCGCAATAAACTTTTCAAGTTCCAAAATGCATTTCTTTACTGTTAAATAACACATAGAAAACAATAGAATATACAGTTGTTATGTTAAAGTCTAATAACGAAAGCTAATGTTAATATGTATGACTATGTTAGTGAAGTTAGTGTATGTGGTATGACTAGGGCCTACCTTATTATAAAACAATCAGATCATTTTTAATTTCGTGACACTTTTAAAGTCAGAAAATGCATTAGTTTATTAGAAAATAGGAATATTAAAGTATTGAAATCGACTTCACAATTAGTAGCATCTAAGTTGTGTAAGTTACAAAATAGGACGTAAATTACATAGGCGAGGTCAAGTCACTGCATCTATAATCGCTTGTTCTCAAGTCAGGTAGCTATATTTGACGCCACATGACGACTTAATAAAGACGTAAATTACATAGGTAAGGTTTCAGGTGGCTATGTATAATCCTACTTTTATAAATCTCATTTTCTATTAACTAATGCATTTTTGGACTTGAAATATTTATTGCGAGACATAATAAGATCTGATCCTTTGATTAGAAGGTAAATACTTTGTTTTCATGATTTTTTTTTTAAATAGAAAAATCGAAGGGACGATGTACAACCGATATTTGCCAAAAATAAGAAATATAAAAGTACAAAATCCATGTCTGGTTAGGTTACTATCAAACCTTCATTAATTCGGGATGACTATGTTCATCAAGTTAGTGAATGTGTCATCGCTCAATTGTTTTATTAGGTCTGGCTAGTCATATATGCTCACCTGCTCAAACCTATTTCTCGTGATTTTTCAATCATACAATGTCATAATATTAAACAAGCGGTCACACTATCACTAACTTGACAAACATATTAACCTGACTAAACCTTGATTTTGTACTTTTATATTTCTAATTTTTTACTAAAACTAATGTATATTGGTACTTCAAAAATATCATCCGACATTAAATATGACCTAATTGTTTCAAAATAAGGTACAGTAGGTAGTAAATGATTACAACAATTTTCTTAACTAAATCTCAGGACAGTGTACAATGGACAATTACCAAAAATTTAATTTTTAACTATTTAACTAAACAGGTATTTGATCTAACCTCCAATGCTCCAAAGTTTTATTTTTAAGTATAACCTATCTGTTCACAGATCACTTTATTTCATCATTTGTTTTTCTGACAACAACTTTTAATAACAAGATTAATTAGTATAATAAAGTTACACCTGCCTCATTCATCTAAATAATTCCCCCAACACAATGCTCCCTTACGATTGTGTTATAATAAGCAAGGGAGAAAACTAATATAATTTTTTTATAAATTTACTATTAGCAGAGCTCTGTTTTACATAAAAATACTTGGTGACTGTTACAAGTTAGGTTATTTTAATTTTATTTATATAAGTTATTAAACTTTGGTAGCCCTATTGGTTACATAAAATTATCATGGCAAGATGGTAGTTATGATCAAAGATATCAGGAGTATTTTAATGTTTAACAAAATAGGAATGTTATAGTTTTAATAACTAAAACCAAGTTAACCTAACCTAAACTAAACTAAATTATTCATTTAGTAAGTCCTATTTTATAAATACCACAATGCCATAATAAATATTGAGCTTGACTTGTTAGATAATACTAGTACAATAAAACTTGGTCTATTAAAAATTACGTTCATATAATCAAACACGTTTCAACGACATAGTCGCCATCCTCAGTAATACATGAGCTACAATAACTAAACTATAACTATGTAAGTTTGATTAAGTAAACATACTTTTTGTGAGATCTTGTGTTCAAGTTTTATACTATCCACAATGCCATGTTCTAGGGATTCTTGACATACAATTAATTGGCTATGTTATAGTGAACAAAATTCTCTACATTCTTTTGTATGTTTTTATGCCAAAGAATTTTCATGTTGTCATTTAGGCCTACTTCCTTTTGATTCAGAAGAGCAGTCTGGCTCAGTTGGTTAGAGTAGAACATCTAGTTTTCATCTTTGAACTATTAAAGGTTTTGAAGGGTTGAACTCAGTTTCTAACTAGAACCTGCTTCTATTTATACTGGGTGATATCTGATAACAGTTTAATATTGTTTACATTTATTTTTTGTCATATTTCTCATATCCTTTGCCTAATATAATATAGGCCTATGTATGCAAATTACGAACAGCGGTACAGTGAGGAATGAATTGGACAATGGTGTTACTGTACTTGTAGAGTTTGCTATTAACATTGATGATATCTAGGAATGATGTGATAGACATCTACAATTTGAGTTAAGAGACAACTCAACTCATGTAGAAGATGATGGAATAATGAAAAAATGTCACACTCCGGTTTGAGAAGGCAATAGAGGCAGCTCTCAAAAAAAGCAACAAGAAGAGGTTACAGTGCATGAACTCCTGTTGTTTTAGCGTTGATGCAGCTTCGACACTAAAGTGAGATGCAAGACATTGTCACAAAAACCGATAAAAGATTTTTTAATAAATGAAATTAATTTACATGGTCTAAATGTGTTACTGTATTGCTTTGTATTTTATGCATTACTTTAATAAACGCTGACATTGTGTTAATTTAGTTAATTTTTTGTCAGTTTTTAAACACCTATCTCCATATTATCCGAGGGAATCTCGGTCACAGTTTACCATCTGAAATTATTTAAATATTTGCTTTCCAAACCACTTTTTAGCTAAAAATGTTTATAACCCATTAGATTGTATGTATATAGATAGTTAACTTGTCAACTTCGATCTAACAGATAATGTAAATTCAGATTAATATAAAATATACAGCAATATTACTAAATAAATAACAACACATCAAAAATTGGTATTTTAAGTAGGTAATTAATTTAAGATCAGAAGGTACAGGAGACTGAAATTATGTACAAGAATTGTATAAATTTATATAGACTTAGAATGAACAGTCATAGACCTGCAATAATTAAATAATTTAACAATAGACAAATTTAATTAATTATAAAATTACAATTTATAAAAATGTGCTAGTTTTTACCATTAAAGGAGTTAAATTAATGGTTCATAAACTCCCCACTGAATAAAACAATCCAGACAACAGTTCTTCTTTAAGGCTATTTTTAAAAGACTTTTAAATATGTAAATATATTATCTTATCCAGAAGTTTATTATCAAATAATGAAACCGCTTATGTAGAAAGAAGTTTACTGTATAAACTTAACCTGTGCAGTATAGATGATAATTACAAGCCTTTCTGGAGCTGTAACCATGATATTCTTGTTTTGAAACATATTTAAACGTGAATCCCAAATTAAATCAAGCATTTTTACATTATTGAAATTTTGTTTTAATCCAAGTAAATGCCTACCTAATAGTTTTTAATTGAAGGTCTAAGAAGAAAAAAATTGCTGACAGAGTAACATGCATTTTATCATGTGAAAACTGTCTAATTGACAAATTTATGATAATCGGATAGATGTGAGGATTTAATATTTTTATAAGCCTATATGAAATTTAAAGTTTTTGTTATCTCATAACTATTTTGAACCTTGTGTATATGAATTTTAGGGCTCATTTCTTCATACTTTACGTACGTTTTTGTTTTCATTCTTTGCTTACCATGTTTAATTTTTCTAATGAAATTTAGTTATGTAAGTAGAATTATTGGTCAACCATTTTGATATTAAATTTAAACTAAAACTACTCACAAAAATCATGTTCAGAATTCTAAAAAAATTGGGAGTATCGAGTTTTATCAGACTATGTAATTATGTCAATTGAAGATTATGGTCACCATTTAAAATGTATAGACCAAGGATTGAAAATTATGTGATTCTAGATTATTTTTATCTCCACTGTAATGAAATTACTTAGGTGTTACATGTAATGTACAGTATGTTAAACTATTAAAACTGTATAACTCCTATTTAAAATAGTGTTAGGACTAAATTTATTAAAAAGTGGCATATCCAGAATGTTATTTTTTAACCATTTGTCAAGATTTCAAAATTCAGTTTTCATAGTACAAAATTTCATAGCTAGTGTAACTTAAAGGAGAATATTGAAAATCTCTTCAGTCATTCGGGGTGTAAAGACTATCACATGTTTTAACTAAAAATTATACTTTGATTAAATTTTTTTTTTTTTTTTTTTTTAGGTAAAGTTAAAAATCTAATTTGTAAGTGCCAACAAAGGTTACAAATCATACAAATAATTTTACCTGTTTCTATTGTACATAGAACCACAAATTTGTAAGAGACATACAGAAATCCAGACACTCTTAGTATGATTTGAAATTTTAAAAATACCATGTTTTAAAATGTGTGCATGCTTTCCTTAAAGTGGGAACATAAGTTTTTCATGCAATAACAATACATGCTATTTAGCTTCTCCTAAAAACATTGAAATTAAAAATAGTAATAAATGAGCAAATCATTATATTTAAGATAACCAAATGAATGAAAACACAATTTTCCACAAAACCACTGTTTCAATGACTAAGTTATCATCCTAAGTTGCTACAAACACACAAACCTTACTGACAATGTACTGTGGACATAACATATTAACATAATACAAAATTAATTCGTTTATGTTAATAATGTCACATATTTGTAAAGAAAAGTCTATTTTTTAGTCGTACTTTTGACATCACAAAACTATAAATCTAACACAAATATGGATTTTTTTCTCTAATGTAACAAACACATTTATTGTGTAAACAAACATTTTAAAATAAACTTTAGTGTCTAACTTGAAGAGAGAAACCTAGCTGGATCTACACCTCTTTTGATCCAGTCTTGGGTTTCGATGCCTCTCTTTCATCTGGTCTATCAAGTCTCTCTTGACCAACTCTTGTTTTTTTCCAACCATGACAATCAAAGACTAGGGATCTTTATTTTATGTTCTTCTTCCTTTTTATTAGGTGATGATGACTGGCTGACTGACTGGTTTTTTATCTTTAAACAACAAGAAAAAATGAAGACATTATTTTACTCCGTGTCTGTGAGTTTTTAGCATGTCAATTACAATGACTTGTTGACAATATTTTATATGTGTGGCAGTGTTTAATCACTTAAATCACTGTAAATCATGCTTTATAATCTGTGTTATTGGTTGGATGCAATCACACCTTTCATCATTACTGTTGTACCACTTATATTTATACTGGTGATATTTATTACATTAGTTTGTTATATGTTTCAGTCAACAGTATGTAAAAGAATCATGGAGAAGTTGGGTCAAGTGGATGTAGATCACACAGAAAGACAGGTTGTGACTATTAGCCAAGACAGTTTCTACAGGGAGTTGTCACCACAAGATAAAGCCAAAGCTTTAAAAGGACAGTACAACTTTGATCATCCTGGTAAGTTGATGCTTTTTTGTCATATTTAATAATAATTGTTCATACTACCTGGTTGTCTGCATTTGTTATAACTTGTTACTAAAAACTGTTTGTCATATGTTGCGATTTGTAGAATCTTTTTAATTACCGGTACACTGGTATGTAAATGTGGTTGTACAGTGTATTTATGTAGCCAAACTACTAGTCCACTGATTTAAGATTTTTATTGGACAAAAATCCTCTAGACGCGAAATTTGGCCTAAAGTTAGTTTTTCAGGTTACTTCAATAGGGAAAATTGGACATTCCGCTCACTTATGGCCCTCCTTGGAATGGTTTAAAGGTTGGGCAAAATGGGTTTTTGTAAATATCTCAAAACTTTTCTGTGTGTGCATAAATATATACATGCAAAAATTTATATCCAAATACTTGGTATTACATGTACAAACACTTACATACCCATATTTAGTACTTTATACTGTAAACAAATCGGACTAAACTTCAATAAAATGCAATTTTTTTCTTTAGTAAAAATGCCTTATACAAATAATTGCACAAAAGGTCTTAACTTTGAAAGCTTACATCTCTGTCCTAGACGAAAAATTTACTAAGAACCATTTGGATGGGAAAATTAGTCAGCTGCAAGTTTTGTATAAAACCTTTTTGATATCTTTGAAGCTTAGTTTTTGAGATATTTAACAAAAAACTTTTTGCGCCACCTTTTAATGCTCCCTCCCTCAGAGGGTCCCAGCTGTGAGCTGGAGGGTCAGATTCCCCCCCCCCATTGAAACCAAATTTTGTGTCAGAGGATTTTTGTCGAAATGTTCACAAATTTTTTCAGTGTTCTAAACTGTATAATTCCAGCGATATGAGTAAAAAACTCTTATAACTTGATGTCTTAGGGCTTATTTAAACAAAAGAAGTGTATTTTTAGTAACCTGTAGACTACAGATTTTGTTAAGAGTTTCTGTTTCACGACCAAGTGCAAGCTATTGACAAGTTATTTACCTCACATTAACTGGTGTTTCGATTTTAAAAAGTCATTTACTTGTTTAGTTTATTTTTCAAAAGTTAACTTTTGACCTGTGTAAAAAACATGGTCAATAATTTGGTGACAAGTTTATTGATAGATTGAAATTGGTTTATTTAGTTTAGAGTGATTGTGTGAGTATAAGATGTGGTCGTTGAATATGTAGAATATCCTATGGTTAAGAAGACTATTTCAACCATATTTCCTAATAAATTTCGATATGGAAAAAGCAGCAGCTTTGACAGTAAGACCCAGAACTCGGGAGAGTTGAATGTGTAGAAATTGACATTTCTAGCCATGGACTTTAAAATTTTAAACCTAATTGAGAATAAATATATTTTGAATGGAATTTGGAAACAAGTTGATACTGATACTTAACCCAGTATATAATTCAAGGCTCCTCTAAAAGTTAGTTTCTTGTGTTCTTGTAGTAAATGTTAAATTCTATTGATAGATCAAGGGGTTTCTTCCAATGTGTAAGTTTGTTTAAAACAGTTGTGCACAGAAAATCATGGTTATCTTTCAACTCTTTTATCATGTATATTTATGAGGATTAGAGAGATACCACAAACTTTATCATTATAACAAGAGAAGTTAATTACTTATAAGTCACTTATATTTAATTAATAAATAAGTTGTAGTAAGGATGATTACCACAGTTCAACTTGATTAAGTTTTTTGTTGTCCAATAAATAGGACAGTTCAAATTGTCAATTACCTTATCAATTTATGTTTAAATTTCTAAAATAATTTAACTTCAAACACTTAATTTTTTTGAAAATGTAAGTCTATATGGATTTATGTATTTATTTTCCTAAGTGTTATTTTTGTTGCAAAATTGTAAAGAAATGGTCGAAACTACAAGTATTTTCAGACTCATTTTTAAAAAAATGTATGCTGTGGGAGAGGAGGGGTCAGGAAAATGTACATACATTGAATAGAAAATATATATACCATACAAAAGTTGGTTTAAATCTCATTTAACCCATTCACTGACCACTTTTTTAATTTATATCCAATAATATCAAAATACTACAAAGCAGTTATTCCATTTAAACAACATTGCAAAATACTTTTGTCAATATCAGTGAACAGAAACTTGCTGTAATACTTGTTAAAGATGTTTACGTACTCAGATTCTGTAGCGAATAGCGGTTGTTAACAAAGTCAGTTAATGGGTTAAAATATATGTAAAAAAAAGTAACCATTTATTACCACAGTAATCACAAACATTAAGAGCCAACTAAGTTATTAAAAACTAAAAACATAAATCTAGTATAGAATAAGATACTACAACTGAAATGATGTTTAGAAGCATAAAAGCAAGCAATTATATCAATGAATACAATATTTACTAAACCACTAAATATACTGTACAAATAATTATATGAAAATCATTGTTCACTTTAAATCCGTCGATAATTTCAATATAAATATATTTATTATAAAATTAAAAATGGATTTTTCTTACAACATTGAGTTTTTAAAAATATATTGTTTTTGTAACAATTTCCTTTTCTCTTTATTTGCAGTAATTGTTGCAATAATCCTCTAGGTTTAAAAAAAAAAAGAAAAGAAAAAAGAGATTGTGTACAAGATAAAAAAAAGTACATATTGAAGTGGAATGTTATTTTTAGAGTCAATTTGAAATGAAATATATATCAGTGTGTCTATATATTGAGGAAGGCAGAAAAGTCAATAAATTATGACAGCAGTCAAGAAAGTCAAGCAATATTGTACATGGTCAAGAAAATCAAGCAATGTTGTACATGGTCAAGACATTTTTCTTTGATTTGATGTCAAGATGTTGTAACTCCATGAAATCAACACATTGCATTTTTAAGTGGAAAGTGTCTGATATACAAATTGTATAAACGGCTCGATTCCTTTTGAAGGAATGAAAAACAATAATTAAGATATACTTGTTGGTCAAAAGGAACCATTTCATACACAACAAAATTTACGCCACGCAAATGTAGCAAAATAAGTCAAAATTTTCAAATATAAACTTATATTTTATTACACGAATTCCATATAAAATCATATTGTAAGAAGATTTTATTCTTTATACTTTTTTCTAAAATGCGACCATTTAATAGATTGTGATTTTCAAAAATTGTTGAAATCAAAGAATTTAATAAACACTATAACTAAAACTGAGCTTCTAATTGAACAATTTGGAAGAATAAAATCATCAGATAAATCCAGTTTGAAATTTGTCTATCCAGTGATAATTTTGCTTCTTGAAATCTGACTTCGAATCCTAAATACAAAATTTAAAGTTATATAGAACTTTATATAATATAATATAACAGTTTTAGAGTGATTTATTCTTTCAATTTTTTCACTTTAAAGTTAATTTAGATGTTAGAGTTAAACAATTTTTTTAAATTTTAACATATAAACGGTCGAATATTTTTGTAAAAATTACAAAAAATGAAATCATTGTAAAATGTGATTTTATGTTCAATTCTGTAATAAAAAAATGTATGTTTAATTAGAAAATGTTGAGTTAAACTATTGATTTTACATACTAAACAGACTGCCTATCTACATTGAACAAGTTGAAGAAGTTAATAGTGCTGCCATCTAATAGTATCGTCAAGGACTCCACCCACACTAGTACAGAAGATTTTCCACCTCTCCTACGAAATAATTAAAAAAAAAAAAATTACAACTGTTCATCCCTCATATTGAGCCTCACTTTATTGTATGGTATAACATTTCTCCTTAGATGTAAATTCAATGTTTAACTCTCTGTGGCTGTGTTTTGAATGGGGAAAATTTTGTTGTGTATTGGAAGATATTTACATTTGACCAATCACTATCAATTTATATATAAACCTCAACTAATTAAGATTTTGAATTGAATTTTACTTGAATTTAGAAAGCAAAACTTATTATAGGTCATATAGTCATATTTTATGATTCATATTTTAACTTAAAAAAATTTTTAAAGGTTTTTGCAAATTTCATTTTTAAAATATGCAGAAAATTTTGATATAATATATATAATTTTAATAGTATAACCTCAAAATTCAAAAACAATTTTAATAATGGATATGTGATTTACTGTGTGTGTTAGCTGGTTTCTTATTATCCCTCTGTCTTATTAGACAATTTTTGATAAAAAAGGGCATTGAAAGAACCAAACACTCTACATTTGAATGTTGTTAATTTATTTACTCAAGATTGAAATGTTTAATGAGTCAGATTAGTTTGTTTATGTTATTTGGCAAGTATATATATGATGAATCATTGCACAACTATTACTCCAATCAATCATGCAGTCATGTTGGCTTAATGTGTTTGAGAGTTGTAAACAAGGCGACATACATATTGCTTTTTCAGATATATTTTGAAATGATGAAACATTTCATAAGGATAGATCATTTGTTACTTACTAATGGAAAGTTGCATTCTTTGTATCATTACTATTCGAAAAACAATAATTGTTTATTTACTGTTATATAATCCTTTAGAAATGTTTTTCAACAAACTGATAAAACAGACTAATGTATTGGTTTAATTGCCTGGAATTAAGCCAGTTAAACTTTTTTTATAAATACTTATAAAATATCATCTCAATTTTAATAATAATATTTTTAATTATTTCTCAGATCTGTACATTTTAATCATACTTATCTAACTATAAGGTTGGATAAGGCAATTTTTGAAAGTGGGAAGCATATTAGATGGTACCCATGGTTCATTTCATCCTTTTTAATCAGATACACTTTATACAGCATTTTTGGAGGACATGATGACCAATAGACAAAAATATTGTTCAATATTATTGAAAACTGAAAATTATTGAGCAACAAGTTTGAGAAAATTTTAATTTTTTATTTGGCAATTCCTTTAAATTTCGAGCTTCATTTCAATTTGGTTTTGTGTTTGTATATGGGTTTAAGTTTGTGTACTGTTTATTTCTCTTTTCTCTTGAAATGATTTAGCAAACTGCCTTTATAAATGACATAGGTTGTGTTGCAGTCAGTCTTGTGTGACACTGTTATTTTATAACAAATAACAAACAATTGGTACATGAATAATATATTGTACAAATATTCTAATATACAAGTATTGTTTATCTCAAATACTCTGATAAACACGTTGGTTCATTTCCTTACTATACAAATAAATTTAATGTAAAAAAGTTATTGTCAAAAATGTAATTTTGGACATCGAACCCCTACTTCCCAAGAAAATGTGATACTCAAGTAATTATGAGATCTAGGGCCGAGTCACTTGATATGATTATAGTAAGTGAAGGGTTCTTCAGATATGTATATCTTTGAGGCTCGTTAAGCCGAGATACTGACACGAGTAAAGTGACCCTTGATCTACTAATACAATTTAACATTTCCTACAAGATGAAATTATGTCCAAGGACCAATGTTGCGATATTTACAATAAGGAAAATAAAGATTCTTCGAACCACAAATACAAGAAACAAAACTAAGATTGTTATAAATCCAGTATGTTTTTTTATTATATTATCCATATGTACATTTCGATGACATAGTCATCAACCTTAGAGGTTTACACCTAAACTAATACAGACTAAACATAAAACTAAAGCTAAGTTGGAAGTAACGCCCCTACCAACTCATACATTCTTTGCCGGTTTAGAGTAATATACTGGATTTATTATAATCATAATTTTGTTTCTTGTTTTTGTGGTTCAGAGAATTCTTGTTTTTCTTATTTTCTACAAAGCCCAAGAAACAAATTTTTGGGCATAACATTTAGAGATCTTCTTGTATTGCATTGATGATTAGGCTGGATAAGTACCATGATTTCATCCATCAACTTGTCTTTATTGTTATCTGCCGGTAGTTGATTTATCCCTTATTTTCTCTCTTGAAATTACAGCTGTTTTGGGGTTTTCATAAGATCCACAAATAAAAAGGTCACAGGAACCTTTTTTAGTTGCATATATACTCTGTGATGTTTTTAATTGTGTATTAGATTATTGTAGAATAAGCCTGAAACAGCTGTAGTCCCAAGAGGTGGAAAAAAGAATTAGTCAATTTACTATCAATGTACTATATAGATAACAATTAATTTAAACAGCAATCAATGATACAGAGTGCATCTTTTAAAGTGAGACAAATGATATCTAAAAAATGGCAGTCTTTGAAGACAAAAGTTATCTAGTATTAAAGAGAAATTGAATAGCATTATTAATTATCTGTTCCATCTCTTGGACCTTGCAGTTGTACATAATCCATGTAAACATAATGAAGTTATTGACAAAATGAATTTTCAAACATTTAAAGAAATTATAGTTTCAAAGATTCAAGGCTTGCCAGTACCAAGTAACAGAAACTGTTTAATAAATTCACATGTACGAGACCTGTTTATAAGACTAGTGATATGTGCAATAGCAAGATTTAGAAAACCTGTGTATGGTTAGTACCACGATGACTTGTGAGAGTTGTTTAAAATTTATTTATTAAATGGTTTATTAAAAATGAGGAGTGTTAATTTATTTAACTTGAATATTTCATGAATTGTCTGTGTCAAGTGTTTGCCAACAACAGTTGTTTTAATTGTGACTCTATCTTATGTTTTAGATGCTTTTAACAATGAACTGATTTACCAAACGTTACAAGATGTGCTTGCTGGTAAAAAATGTCGTATTCCTGTTTACGACTATCGCACAAATTCAAGGTAAGATATTTTAAGCTATCGGTATTTATTTTGCTACTTAATGTTATGCTTGTCTTATGATGTACTTTCTTACATAACATAGTGGATGGGTCATTTTTTACCAGATATATCCGTTTTGAGGTCTCTGAATTCAAAAAAGTGGTTTCTGGAATGATGTCTATCGTTTCTATTTCCCAAACAGGTGAACAGATTTTAATCAAGTCAAGGGATATTTCGGTTGTATCTTAGGACTTTTCAAAATTTTGTTTGATAACTCAAAATTTAGGGGTAGCTGTTTAAAGGAAATCAAAACAAAACTACAACTTTCTCAGAATCAGCTTTTAACGATTTTATCAATTTTTTCTCAAATGTACCCTATAAGAACCCAAACAAAACATATTGGTTGCCATCCCTTAAAAATTCTGTTTTTGTCTCATAATTAAAACAACAAAAAAACTGCCATGGAGCTGTGTGAAAGACGTAACTTTTCAAAATATTATTAAAATTGCATTAAATACTAATAATAATTAAATATCAATAACCTAAACCCATTTAGAAAATGATACGGAAAAAATACATTTCAGGTATAATTAGAAAAAAACTAAAATGATTTTTTTAAAGCTTGATTTTAATCAAATATGATTTACGCAGAGGATGTGGTAATGGCACAAGTGAAGCAACATTAAATTTGTATTTAAACATTTTTAATTCAATTTTAAAATTAATGTTAATAAAATAATAATACATTAAATTTTAATAATATCCTTATTTAAATATAAATTTACCCCATCAACTTTTTGGTTGGTTTTGAAGATGGGTGAGTAAGAAAGTTTGTGCAATGATTTTGCACCATTAATTGTTTATCATTAGTAGCCTATACCAGATCAAATTGAAATGTGTTTTTATTCCCCTTAATTTTTATGAAGAAATGGAGTTAATATTAATATTGTGTACAACATTGTTTGCTGAAATTAACTTAACATTTTACAGAATTGATATACCCTGTAGATGTGGTACTTTTTAAAGGCATCATGGTGTTTTACTTCTCTGAGATTAGAGACTTTTTTTATATGAAACTCTTTGTTGACACAGGCTCAATGTTTTGCTGTGCTGAAGCTATGCCTTTTACAGAATTGATGATCAGTATACAGTACTTTTTAAAGGCATCGTGGTATTTTCTTACCTGAGATGATAGATTGGTTTCATATGAAACTATTTGTTGATATAGAGTCAATGTTTTGTTTGCTGAAGCTATGGGGGATATGGAGTGTTTTATAGAATTGATGATCAGTATACAGTGATATACCCGTTGAAAAGCTTATATGTGTGTATATGTATAGATATATAGGAGGATCAATTGAATAAAATATGTAAAACAACATAATGTTTAAATAATCTTTAGCTAATTTCTTTTCAATAATAAGTTTAAAAATTACATATAAATTTCAAATATTCATCAATAAAATATTACAATAATTTACAAAAAGTTAATTCAATATACACAAATTATTAATAAAGAATATTTAATTTAACAATTAAAACAAGATAAATGTTTTCTTGTTTGATGACCAAAGCATTACCCTTTTTGAAATTTACAAAGAATTTAATGAATTTTTAATTTTGTCAATATAAAGTTTAAAAAATTTATAATTTAAAATTTGATTATTAATAATTTGAATGATTTTTTAAAAATATTTTGAATAATCCAGTCATCCAGACCTAATAAAACAAGAATATGTTTTAATACTAACTTGAATAACGTAGTCATAACCGGTGCTGGATTTCCATTCATAATGAACTAACCAAACCTGGATTTTATACTTTTTATTAATTATTTTTTAGTAAAATAATTTATTGAGCTACTTCAAAGTGTCTGGCAACACCTAATATATCATTTCTTCAAAATAAGGTAGTT
Organism: Aphrophora alni; assembly: GCA_963513935.1. Lineage (NCBI taxonomy): Eukaryota > Metazoa > Arthropoda > Insecta > Hemiptera > Aphrophoridae > Aphrophora > Aphrophora alni. The sequence goes on along the minus strand of OY740769.1, from coordinate 27,779,264 downwards.
AGTAAACAATTTCAACGATTTTCATAATGAAATTTTGAGACAAGCTTCAATGCATAATTATCGTTTAAAGCTGGTAGTTGTAAGTCTGGATGGTTTATTCTGACTCCTCTTCCTACGTGTTGTTGGCGCAAGATTTGGTGAGAGAGTGTCAATCTTTTGATTGACAATTTTGGAAGTCCCTGAATTGGGAAACTTCTGTATCTAACTGATTATTTTAAATTAATTTTCCTGTTGGTTTTTTCTTAACAGTCAATAGGTTTGTTATAGTAGGTTTATTTTTGTACGATTGTGTTCCTTACACTTTTCTTGATTTTCTATGATCCCTTTAACATCTTATTTTTGTTATTATTATCTTTTAATACTTTATTGATCTTGAAAGTTCAGTTTTGCAGTGCTACTATGCCTTCTCCTCCTCAGTGGTCCTATTTCTTACGGTCGAAAGTCGCTCACTTTGATTTATTTAGATTGAATCCAGAAAGTCTTGATTCTTTTTGATTTTTCCTTCAATCTGCCATAAGTTTTGAACCCATGCCATCTCGATTTTGATTGTAGATTCTTCTTCCTCTTGATTTTATGCTTCCGTACGAACTTATTTGTAGTCATTGTCTGTCCGATTCTAAAGTTATCACACTTTGTCTAAAGTCTTAAATTTCCAAATTTTACTTTTTAAATTAAATTGTTTTTCGAAATTTTAATGTTTTAAACTTGTTAGTCTTGTTCTAAAACGAAGATTTCACTTCTTACTTTTTTTTATGTCTCGGTTTCAAAGATAAAACCTTTGAAGTTGACGTTTTAATCCCCTTGAATTTACGTAATGAAAACCATCTTTTTACTATTTTTACTTGTATTGGTTGGTCATCTTACAATAAATATTACTTACTCATTCTATTTATCCATTTACCTTTTGATTCTTTTGCTTAGTTTAATCTTTATTCATCTTAGTTCATCTTGAAATTAATTTGATGATTAATAATGATTTATTATTATTATTGCAATCATGCTTACATTTTTTTATTTTGTAGCTCTTTACACCCTTTATCTTAATTTATTATTACTTTTTCTATTGTTTATTGGTTTTAATTTTTATTAATGAAACCCTCAAGAATAACTATTAAAGCTCCTTTTTTTACTAACTTCCCCATTTAATTGTATTATTTATTTTTTAACGAATTCCTATTATTCCTTCTTCTTAACAACTTCCCATAGTTACTGTTTAATTATCTTATTTATTTTGATTATTTATTTATATATCTTATTTATTTTTGGCTTTTCACGTTGTTGTTTAAACCTGCATATATATATATATATATATATATATATATATATATATAGTTCGACGAGCATGACATTTCTGCCGCCGCGGCGAGAATAGCATGCACGTAGATGAAAGAAGGCAGAAAAGTCGTGCTTGTAGATGACACGGCAGGAATGTTATGCTCGCAGATAAACTTTCTGATTTATACTTATTTATTTACCATTACGTTATTTAACTTTTTATTTTTTATTTATTGTTTTTTTGGATTATATTAATTTCATGCTGATATTACTTGGGAAAAAAATTGCGTAAAATTCCATATTCTTATTCGAATTAAAATTAAATAATAAAAATTTAACGTTCACGTACTTATTATTTAAAAAAAAAAGTCGTTTAAATAAATCACTTTTTGAATTTGTTTTATTAATTACTGTCATTAGATCAAAAATTCAGTTTTCTTTCCTTTAAAACTAATTATCCTATAATTTACATTCATAACAAGAAATTATATACTATATTCTTTAGGCCTATATATATTTATTAGAGTTTGGTTTACCAAAATTACTTATATAAAATTACTTCCAACATTGAATATATATAATATATATCTAATATTTTATTTCAAGTCCATAATTTTAACCTTCGAAAATGTATTAAATAAAAAATAAATACCAATACTATTAAATAAATGACTTAATTTGACCATAAATAAAAAATTAGTTTTTTTTGTAATATAAGGCAAGTGTTATACAATATAACAATGTCTATAAAATAAAAACTCCACAATAAAATAAAACCTATACAATAAAAACTCCAGTTTGTGATATTTATTTTTTTTTATTCTAAGCAAGTGCGAAATGAAATTATTATTTACTAACCCCATTGTACTACTGGCCTAGCCTAGCCTACTCATCACAACATTTTACAGTAGGCCTAATAACTTTTGAATGCATTTGACAGGATTTATTTAATATAGTGTATACAGTATAAGTACATCAATTGAACCACTGAGTGGAAAAAGGGAATAACTCACTGGAATACAATTTTTCAGGAAACTAAAAAAACTTCGTAGTAATTGTTATAGTCTAGTTATAAAAAAACTTTGCACATGAAAAATGTTTATCGCTACATGGACAATGATTATACATTACCATTAGAACATTTTATTTTACCTTATCCCCACAAGAATATTTTAAGTTACATTTTTAAAAGTTATTCCCTTTTTCCACTCATTTAGTAAATATTTAGGTTTTAATTTTTTTAATGCTTTTTTTCAAATATTTTTAATATATAAATAATTTAAAAGGTAAGCTTCATCAATAACAAACTAAAAAAAAATTCAAATATAAATTTATTGATTCATTACGGTATTTGTCAAATTTAACAATTTTTTTTTGTCGGTAGTTACAAAAGAAATCTTATTCATCATCTTCTGTTCCTTCTTTAGTCTTCCATGATAAAATTTTTGTATAAAATTCCCTAAATTATTTACCCATGCCATTTTATTATTTGCCCAACCCAGCCTAGCCATTACAACATTTTACAGTATTAACTTTTGAATGCATTTGACAGGATTTTTTTAAAATAGTGTATACAGTATAAGTACATTTTTAAATATTTAAATTATTTACTAACGCCATTGTCTTACTTGCCCACCCCAGCCTAGCCATCACATCATTTTACAGTGTTAACTTTTGAATGCATTTGACAGGATATTTTTTAATATAGTGTATACAGTATAAGTACATTTATAAATATTTTAATTATTTCTAACGCCATTGTACTACTTGCCCAGCCCAGCCTAAACATCACATCATTTTACAGTGTTTATTTTTGAATGTATTTGACAAGATATTTTTTAATATAGTGTATACAGTATAAGTACATTTATAAAAATTTAAATTAATTTCTAACGCCATTGTATTACTTGCCCAGCCCAGCCATCACATCATTTTACATACATTGTTAACTTTTGAATGCATTTGACAGGATATTTTTTAATATAGTGTATACAGTATAAGTACATTAATAACAATTTAAATTATTTACTAACGCCATTGTATTACTTGCCCAGCCCATCCTATCCATCACAACATTTTACAGTATTAACTTTTGAATACATTTGACAGGATATTTTTTTATATAGTGTATACAGTATATTAAAAAAGTGCACACAAGCATAATTCACATATATAAACAAAAACAAACAAATTAAAGAATTAAAATAATAGAATTAATTTGTGTGGCTGTTTCACCGATAAATGTGACATCATCAGGTGAAAATTACACGACATTACACAACACAATATATGTACACCAACAATTATATGTACACTAACACAAACATTGGACACAAAATTGGCTTCTTTTCTAGAACGTCAAGTTATTAAAATTTAAATGAAAATGACCCATCTTCTTGCTGCTTTGACAATGTTGAACAGAAACCAATCTAAATGTCCAGTGTTTGTGTTAATGTACGTAATTTGTTTAATGTTCTGTAATTTTCACCTGATGATGCCGCAATGATCGGTGAAACAACTGTAATGAGAAACATGAAGAAATAATACCAAAGGCAATCTTAAGATCTTTACACTGTCATAATGTATAAGTATATTAAGCAATTCGGGGGCATGACCGGAAAAATATTATTTTTACGCCTAAAAGCTGAACGCCATTGTTGGGAGTTTTGAGCCGCAGCACAAAGCTGTTATTTAGCCGAACAAACTGTTTATACAAAATTAACTTATTTTTATATCTTATGTAAAAAGTAAATGTATAAATTCATACTTTAATAAAAATCATACTTTCGGTCCACTATATGAAAGCTATAAATTTTAACAAAATATATGTTTATCTAATCTCTGACCATTAGTCTATAGCCATTTACGTTAATGAACAAACGCAACACGTCTACATATATTCAGCGTATGTCTGTCTTGATCTACTTCATTAACATAATTTCCTCTATATTAAGTTTATGTGAGAAAGTAAAAATAATAATAATTTAACTCTGAAGAAAAGAGGGAGTTTGTGAAAACAGCTGTTCTCTACTCTGATAATACTGGACTAAATTTACAATACCCTGTGTTTATAGAGTAACTATCTGACAATACCAGACAATACATAACCTATTTAAAGCAAACAAACTTTACAACTCCAAACCACTTGTCTAAAGATACACACTACTTGACATACGTTTCATGACTGTAGTTTATATTGACTGTAGTTTTATAGTAATACTTGTAATTATATTGACCGCATTTAAAAAAACAATAACTTCAAATCATGGTCGCTACATCGGACTATCTCTGCAACTGAATGTGACTTAACGTCGATGGTACATTTTTTATTCACATTTTGTACCGAACTACACTACCTGACTCTACACTTTCTACTATCTGTTGTTTTCTTTCTCAAACGATATTGAATAAATATTGAAGACAAGGCTGATAAGTTATCTGTGAAAAGTAAAATGGGTTAAAAATCAATCTGTACTACGTGATTTTATGGATATGATTACTGATGGTCTGAATAGAAAGAAATGGGGAGTGGAATTTTACTGGAAATTACAAAAGTCATTTATGTTGATGTAACCGTATTGATTGCTACTATAAAAATGACATATTTATACATCTTTTACTTGCCTGAGCAATATTATATGAACTATTCAAGTTTACAACTGTTTCGCCTGTTTGTCAGGCATCATCAGAACAAAGGAAAAGATCTATACATATATCATTACAAAGACTTTTGATACGGTTAATGCAATCTTTTAAAATAAATTATGTAATTCTGCCATGAGAGGGGTAATGTTTAATTGGTCTTAAAGTTATTTAACTGGAAGGAAACCATCTTTGAAAGGAAATTGAGTTTTATAAATAGCTTTATTATTATTAAATTGCAATCTATTACTTTTGTGTTTCCATACCTATGGAAATTCAGCACTTCTACCAGTTATGATTTGTTGAAACCAAATGAAACCATTGTTCTACTATTACTTAGTTCATAAAACTTTTTTTTTGCTATTTAACAATGGTATATTTATAAATGGTTTAGAAGGGATTAAGAATTTGTTTTGGAACATGTTTAAATTTTGCATGTAACAAATTTCGTTACATTAAATTTTTACAAAGCGGTCGTTAAATCTCGCTCATCTTCCCATTAGGTCTCTCTTAACCAAATCTTGTTTTTTACTGACCCTGACGTTACTAGCCATCAAGGACTAGACTCTGTTCTATCCATTAAAAATATTAGTTTCTTCCGATAAATTTCCGTATAATCTAAGCGATTATGAGTTTTTTTTTTGTTTTTTTTTGTCTGATTCTGATGCTAACGTTTCTAAGTGGAAGTTTAAAATTTGGATATTTCTTTTAAGAGGTTGTATCATTCTTGTCTGATAATTTTCCTATTTGAACTGTTTAATATGGATTAATTTTGAGGTGGGAAATATTTTTTTTTTTTCATGCCGGGAAATAATTTTAATTATAATTTTCTTCTTGCATTCCTAGGCCTACCAGTTGATGGTTGAATATTGAATCGGAGTTGATTTTAATGTCCGCTAGATTTCGTGTATGTCGCTCCTTCTTTGAATGACATTCCATAATATCTGCTCTGCATATATTTTCACTGAATGCGTTCCGAATTGTTTCGGATCTCTGCCTTTTTAAGTTTAAAAGTTATTTAACTGTTCCGTGACTTTTTTGACACTCTGAATATAAACAATACATATAAACCTACAATAAATATACCCTCTTTGGTTATTTGATGGATATAATAAATACAAAATGATATTAATATGTTGATTAGGTATATTGTATGAGTGAGTGTGTGTTGTGTATGTGTGAATGACCTTATGGATGTTTACACACATATTAATGTGGAAAACTAAATTATGATACATTGTAATGTTATTGAATTATTGTATACAGTAGCCTATAAGTACAATAATAAATATTTAAATTATTAATTTCGAACGCCATTGTATTACTTGCCCAGCCCAGCCTAGCCATCACACCAACGCTCTAAATTTGAGCATACATAGGTTATTGAGATAAGTTATTGACCATTTTGAGTTTTCCAATATTCTGCTTTATTTGTTCAATAGCTACATAAATGGTATAAATAGATTTATACTTTAAAAACTTTGAAATATTTTCCAGGACTTTAACGTTAGGTACTTTGTTGTGCTTCCCAGCTCTGCCTCATCTATTTTAAATTTGGTACTTTTTTTTAAAATTCCTTACCTATATAACACCTATATACATATAGAACTTGTAGTTTTATATATCGAACTTTACCGACGAAGCTAAGCTGAGTCAAACTAAACAAATCTGACAACGTCGCAACCATGTGTTCCTAACCGTTGGAGTGTTAGGTATTTTCCCGCTGTACAAAAACATACTTATAGTACAGTACAGGTATTGCAATAACAAAGCGGGAGTACCGATAGAGACCAGGTCAAGTCCCCTCGCACGCACGCACCCTCACACTCTGCGTACAAGGGATTTGGACCGTCCTTCCTTCCAACCCTATGAGTTACCTAGTGTACAGTACGTGAGTACGACCGTTTAACTGTGCGCGCAGGCTGGTGGTTGGGTTGAAAGGCGAGAGGGGGTGCGGGGGCTCTTTTCTAAAAACATAGGGTTTTCAGTCGAAACCTTCGTTGCCGGTGATAGATTTATAGACCCTCACTTTCACCGTCCATCTGCTGGGCTACCTGACCCATTTTGTTTTGTTACATCTTAACCCTAGATTACTACTCTTAGTTCATTGTATGTGATCACTATTCATTCATAAATTTTACTACATTCTGTTTTTATTTTTATTATTATTTATTAAACTTTACTTTACTGTTGACTATTTTTTATATTAAATCCTTTATTGTTTTTTAAAATATTTAACAATGAACTCCTACATAGTTTAACTGTAAAAAAATGTTTTTTACCACCACTACAAGTACGTTTTACAAAGAGCGGGTCGTAAATGCACACATGCATTTTTCATATTGGAATCTAATGTTTATTTTAATTGTTAAAACAAAGTCTATTAACATAACTTACATTTATTTATAAATATATTTAATTCTTGACTATATTGTTTTTATATTATTAGTTTTTAGTGTTGTAAATACTTTATTGTGTAAATAGTGATTTTAGAGTTCAAAGTGTTTGATTTAGCTACTAAGTGTATATTATTCACTGCAACGAATGTGATTCTCAGTGAAGACATGACTCTAATTTTGGCATTTTTGGCATTCTACCTAATGAACTTATTGTAAATCATTTTTCTATTTTTATATAAATTAAACACTTATAAATGATGTATTTTATAAATATCCGATTAATTTTTCCAATAAAATAACATTTATATTTTTTTCCGATTTTTTTCCAAGAATTATTATTTTTTTAAAACGTACTTGTAGTGGTATTAAAAGACATATATTTACAGTTAAAATATGTAGGAGTTTATTGTTAAATATTTTTAAAAACACTTAAAAACAATAAAGGATTTAATATAAAAAAATTGTCAACACTAAAGTAAAGTTTAAAAAAAAAAAAAACAATAAAAATAAAAACAGAAAGTAGTAAAATTTACGAATGAATAGTGATCACGTAACAATGAACTAAGAGTAATAATCTAGGGTTAATTCTTGACTAACGTGTTACGTTTTAATTTAGGTTGTTGTAGCCACACCTGAATATTTCTTATTTAAATGTACAGTATATATAACTTACTGTCCCCTTAACATGAGTTAACATATCACGGATTTTTGCAACAAATGCTGCCAACATTGTCTTGTCCCCAACATTTTCCCTTCTTCTATACTCTCATTTTTGTTATCTCCCTAAATCTCTATCTGCAATAGGCACAAAACATTTAGTTTATTTTAGTTTAAATCGATGGAAAATAAACAATTAACATCAAATTTTGTATGACGATTTTTTCTATAGACTTGTGGGTGGTAACACGCGATAATATTTTAACTAGACTTTTTTTCTATAGATAAAAAACAATCTAGATTTTTTAATACCATATTTAATAAATTAGATAATTTATCGAACTATTAAACGCTATTACGCAATTTACCCAGCGCAACATTAATATTAAGACACCGTTTGACCGATCACCATGAAAATTGGCAAATACGTGTTTTTTTTCATGGAGAAGAATTTTACCTAATTATTATAAAAGCCATCATGTTACTTACCCAGTCTAACATTAATACTAAGACACTGTTTGACCGATTAACATGAAAATTGGCACACACATGTATTATTTCATGTATAAGGTTGTAATCTAATTATTATAAACATCATCATGTTACTTACACAGTCTAACATTAATACTAAGACAATGTTTGACCGATTAACATGAAAATTGACACACACACACATGTATTATTTCATGGAGAAGGTTTTTATCTAATTATTATAAACATCATCATGTTACTTACCCAGTCTAACATAATACTAAGACACCGTTTTACCGATTAACATGAAAATTGGCACACACATGAATTATTTTAAGGAGAAGGTTTTTATTGAATTACTATTGGTTTAACCCGGCTTCGCCCGGGACTTCTATCATATGTTATTCACCAATAAATGTTGAATATGATCTTGATTTCAAAATATTCGCAAACCCGTCTGCTAGCACCTAATTGAAGAATCATGCGCAAGACCCTAAAAATGATAGTAATAAGTTAAATAAAGTATTTTTACAAAGTAGAAATTTACTCAGTAACAGTAATTTTTTTCAGAAGATCCGGTGCTATAGTATTGTGTGGTAGTTGGAATATAAAGAGATAAACCTCAAAATATAAGAGGTAAAAGCTTTTTATTGAAAAAATTCTAACTATTTAAAATTCTTGTTTATAAACAACATTTTTCCTTTTGTTATCTGTGGGTAAGTTATACAAATTTTTCGGATTTCATACTCGAGATCAAGCTACGTATAATTGACCGTGAGAAAAACAGGAATCTTTGAGACTTATGCCGCAATACTTTAAAGTTTGTCCCTATGGTTTATCTGGCTTATTGTTAATGTGTAATATATGGGTCTGACTTTTTAATCTTACAAAAGTTATCGGCGTAACTTTACATACTCTAAAGTCTTTACTTTATTTCTTATTTATCCACTACATCTTGTAAAACTTAATGGATTATCAGGCTTATTGTTAATGTGTGACAATTGGGTCTGACTTTATAATCTTAAAAAAGTTAACGGTTTAACTGTACATACTGTATAGTGTTTACTTTATTTTTGATTTATCCCTTACATCTAGTTAAACTTAATGGTTTATCTGGCTTATTGTTAATGTGTGACAATTGTGTCTGACGTTGTCATCTCGCAAAAAGTTAACGGTTTAACTGTATATACTGTATAGTACTTACTTTATTTCTGATTTATCCCTTGCATCTAGTGAAAAGGAAGCAAGACTATCGTCACCTTTGAATACGTATTCATTGACATCATTTAAGTTAAAAATATAAATAAATAAAAACCAACCCACTCTATAAATATTACATCACATCCTTTTTTTGCCCTATGGTAATCTATTAATAAAAATTTGAAAGACATTTCTACTTTTAAAAAAAGAGAGATTGAGATTGTAGTTTTTCTTCGTATAAATTTATCTCTATTCAGACAAAATGTGTATATTCTAAAGACACAGTAGAAATGTAAACTTTTTGGAGATATTAAAAATATATTATATAACATTGATTAGTATAACATTTATATAATATAAAATTAATTAATAAATATATTGAAATTTCTATTTTAAACGACAAAGGCCTACTTAGGAAAATGTATTAACAACCAAATCTATAACTAATTATGAGGGCTAGATACCAAATTTTTACGAAATAATGCTACAAATCTTCTTTCCTTGTAATATTTAGCATTGACTTGGTGGCCGGTATGTAGTGGCCGGTTGCATAAACGTCAATCAGATATGATCTATGATCATCGTCCAATTGATCTAACATCAAGAGTTTATGTTTATTATTAAGTATATGTTTAGAGTTTACCTAACATTATATTTTGTTGTATTACTTCATGTTTCATTGATTGTAGACATAAAAATTGACCAAGCTGCAAAATTAGCAGTCTAGTAGTCGTTCAGGTAGCCTCTGCCCCTAATAAAACAAAGGGGCTACAGTGTGTTGATCTATAAAAGAAACTAAAAGTTTTGTTAACGGTTTTAGACTAATGTCTCCAATGCCTAGTATCTGTTGTCTATAATGCAGTGCAATTACATTTATACAAAAATTCAATACAATCAGTATGAAAATATTTCAATAATAAAAATTAAATCCAATTTTAATCCTAATCTTTTAAATTTTGGACATTTATATTTCATTATTATTTTAAACACATATTATTGAGACATTATCAAATTTCAGCACAATATTTAAAACGCTTAAGTTTCAACTAAAAGTTATCGCACATTAGGACCGTTTAAGGTTATAATTATTATTGTTATGGAATAAATACTTCTTTCCACAGAACTTTGGTTTAACCGGAACAGAATGGTCAGGATCGAATTTAAAACCTATATCCTTTTACTAAAAATATTAAGGATTTGTGATTATAGATTGCCAAAAATTTGCCAAAAAATTACCGTTTACCGTATTTACATTGAGGTGGATTGTAATAACTGTTATTGATGTACTCAATCGAAAGAAACTGACTTCTTAAACTGTTAAAAATTATAAATGACTAGGAAAGAATTCACGACTGACGTAAAAATTTGTCTTTTAAACCGAAAATGTATATCTTTGTTTTCTTTTATATGTGTGTGAATTTGTAACATAAATAAAACTAAAATTTATTTTAGGAAATAGAAAGGTTTGATAGAAAGGTTTCTACGGTAGTCTGTAATTTATGTTTTATAAAAATATTGCGACTGACCATTACAGCTCTCTCATTATCAGGAATTATTTTGTCTTAACTGCTATGTTGAGGTACAGGTAGCCAGGGCGTTAAGACTAACCTAGCCTCTCTTAGTTTTATGACACTAAGAGACATTTTTAAATATATTTTAAATGAGCCTGACGTTTTATCTTTTCGGGAAAATCATTGTTTTTAAAATTCCTTTAGACTTAAAGAAAGCGAACACTATCCCAATTCATATTGCCAACAATTAAAAATAGAGTATACCTTTTACATTTTAGGAATCTTGATTTTCTTAGTAATAACGATGCCATTTTTTAATTAAGATAATTAATATTACTTCTGTTACATATTAATTGTAAACAAGTGAATGGATCAAAACAATAACGAACTTTGTCTAAGAACTGTTTCTTGTTAAATAAGAAAGTTTGTGTGTATGTATATATTGAAGCACACTTTAAGAGTGTTATATAGGTAAGGAATTTTTTTTTAAAGTACTAAATTTAAAATGGATGAGTGGGAGGTGGGAGGCACAACAAATTACCTCACGTTAAAGTTGAAGAAGTCCTGGAAAATATTTCAAAGTTTTTAAACAATAAATCGTAATATAGCTATTCAACAACTCGAGCAGAAAATTGGAGAACTTAAAAATTCCAATAACATATTTTAATAACTTATGTATGGTCAAAGTTATAGGCTTCTTTGCCGCAGAAGGATAGCACTTTCGTAAAGGATCTTTAATTGTGGTGTCTTATATTTATTTCATTTTTTCAATAAATGAATTACAGTACTGTAGTTATTAGTTAAAGCACAAATTTGGTAATTTCCCTAGTTCACAATATTATCCTGAAAACGGAAAGATAGACAGCCAGAGTGAAGTCTAAAGAAGACTTTATTTTTATTATATAGAGGAACTATATTAATCTTTGTTTTTCTAAATCTTAGGTAGTTGGTTCGAATCTAAATCTCGTTATTTTTTTTTTAATAAGCCTAAAGATTTCAATTTACTTAGGAAAGGCTATTTATAATACTAAATTAATTACGATTTAACAAAGAAAGTACGTTTGTTGTTTTTAAGATTCGTGTTAAATAGGACAATGTTGAAAATACAATAATGAGACACCGTGAAAATAATAGAGGTTGCAGTTTTACAAGAACAGAAAAACACCCCCCCCCAGCCCACATCCAAAACAGAATCACGGACGCATGTTATTCACAATTATCATCTCATCAGAGAATAAACTATATTTCCGTTCTACAGTTGGTTTGTTCACATGTAAGCCTATAGGTTACTCATCGACATTTGAATAATTGTGCCAGGAAGTAGTTCTTCCTTCATTGGAACACACTGAGCTTGTTAGGAGTGTTACTAAAAAAAACACATCCACCTTCAACTGAACTAAACTAAGATGTTTACAAGGAATTGTTTAATCAAATATTTACACATTTTACCTTTACAAAAAATACTGTTCTGCAATTTGTGAAAAACGTAAAAACATTTTGCCTTAAAATAGTTGATTTTTTTTGACAAATATTTTATTTATCGAAGTTAAAGAGACCAACAGTCAATAACAAAATATATTTTATCTAACTTCGTTTTAAGATATGTTAAACAATTTGAAGAAAACTGAACAAAAATTACGCGAGCTACTCAATTCGCCAGAGTTTTGAAACCCCAAAAATCGGTTCAAAGCTTTTCCGATTTCTCGATTTATTATGGATTTAGTAATTTATATTAAACATTGAATTTAAAAAAACGGTTAAATATCATCAGAATTCTTTGACAACTGTATCGAACTCATCCAAAAGAAACGTTTGTGACAAATAAGTTGAAATTACTTAATCAAATTTCAGAACAATCAAAAGTTCAATAGTACAGTACAATAGAACAGATTAAGTACGACAATATATACATTAAATGCTATAATTATAACATGTAGGATAATCCTATCGTGCTTAGTTTTCGAATATCCACCATTTTATAAAAATAAAATAACATTATAACTTTAGAAATATATATGATATTGAGTTCAGATTTGATAAACGCATTTTTCATGTAACGTTTTACACGAGATTTGAAAATGATTTCCATTTTAAAATGTTAAAGTCGTATATATTGAAAACTTGTTAACCTTATAAAACAATTACAAGAGAGTGAAACTTTTATTTGTTAATGACGAACAATATGGTATTTATATTTTTACTGTGGCAGTAAAAGAATATATATTTGAACAGAAAAGGGAAAATTGCATTACAAATATTATATAATTTTAACAACAAATAAACTTGTGCTCTATGAAGTAAGAATCGGTTGACATTTGATGGTTGGAGAAGTGAGGGGTTGGTTTTGAGATTGTCTAGATAAACATTTATAGTTAGTTTAAATAGTCTATTTCATAGATAAAAAAAATCATGAAATTAAATCGGCTGAATCGCAATGAAATGTTAACAAATTTGGATTTAGTACATTATTTTACCGATTTGTGCCCGAAGTTGATTACATAGTATTATGATCAAGTATTATCTAATCAACAATTTATCAACAATTAATTCAACGATCATGAGGCACGACAGTCTAATGCTCAAACTAAACAAACGTTATCATATAAGAAACATAACACTGAACATGTTAGCCTACAAAAGTACTGTCACTCAATCAACTCAACACAAACAGACCGCCTTATCGCCACCGGCGCCGTCGACCTTCCGTGACGTTTTCGTAGGCCTACGTGTTCTATGTCTACGAATATCAGGTTAGCCATTAGCTCGCCTACCTCCGTACCTTAGCGCTATTTCGCAAATAAGCTTTCATATCACTGACATGGCCGGATCTAGACCCCGCGAAACCCCGCAATTCGGGGGGGGCGGGCCCTTAGGGGCCCAAAGGTCCTCTACTCAAAAAATAAATGAGGCTAAAATAAAAAATATATATAAAATATTGAGTTCAAGCAGTGGCAGAAAAGGTTTTTAACACAAAAGTTATAATTTAAATAAGTGTAAGAAAAGAGATTAAGTGTTAATTTCTAAACGTTTTACACTTAAATTGTGTACGGTTCCCTCCTTCCCTCTATCCATGTCTGCTCAAGGGGCCCTTGGAGAAATTTTGCTGGAGGCCCTCAATTTGTAGATCCGGCACTGATCACTGAGTACTTCATTTGACAATATACTACCGACTTTAGAACGTCTTTAGTTTTCCTTGTATACAGTATTGCAGCATAGTCGTATTTTACTTTACTTACTTGTAATTTCTATATTAACTTTTTTTTTCTAACGGGGGGGGGGATCCATCCAATCGCCCCTCACTGGATCCGCCACGGTTTACAGGTAAAAGGCACTACTTTCAATACTGTTTGCAATATTCCAACTCAATTTTTTTTAAAACATATAGGTGCGCCAAAGTATCGAATTTAAACTATTCAACGAAAATAAAACACCTAACTTATGAAAGTAGGCTACACTTGTAAACTGTTTCTGAAATATATTTCTTTCAAAAATATGATTACATACAAACAATAATGTAATTGAAAACCTACTATTTAATTAAAATACTAATTTCGGTTAGAATCCCCGTTAGTAGGGGATAAACATTATTCATTAAAAAAAGATACAAAACATTTATAAAACGTTTTATGTTTTTAACTTATGTAAACGTTTATACTCTACAGTCTACACTGTCTGGCAGTGAGCTACCATTAGAACGGAAGGAAGGAGTAGAAATGGATAATATTTGACTCGTCAGCTAGCCAATTGTTGTTGTCACAAGAAAACCGAGTAATCGGAAGATTGTTTTCTATTCTATTTTTGACCAATTTTTCATCATTTTCATTCTACCTCGTATGTTTATTGTTAAATTCCTAGCAAATGTGGTAAAACCATTGTTATTTTTATAAATGATTAAGTTCCCTGGTTAAAAATATTATATTGGATGGCAATTTCTTTTGATTTTATCAAATGTTTGCTTATTTTTAACCGATTTTTCGTCTACGAGTATTTTTCATTCTTCATAGTTTTTGACCGATTATGACTAAATTTGGCAAACGTATTGTTTATGGAAAGAAGTAATTTGATTCATGATCTGAAAGATATTCTGAAAACGTTGATTTTTTGAGTGTGCTTGCTTGCGAGAGAGGGAGAGAGAGAGGGAGAGAGAGAGAGAGAGAGAGAGAGAGAGAGAGAGAGAGAGAGAGAGAATAACTGAGAGTGGGAGAGCGATTCACTCTCCAAATTTTAGGAATCGTTGGGCCGTTCTATTATTAGAACGTGGGAATAAACTATAATTTTGTATCTCCTATTTCCTAACCCCCCCCCCGGTGTTGTATTTCTGTTACCGGTAGTTCATCGGTATCCCAAACAAATTACTGTAGACTAGCAATATAACATTTTCGTTTTATTTTTGTAGTTCTAACATATGGACCGGAAGGTTAGCTTCCGGTCCAGCAGATTCTTTAGTCTCTCGCAGGTAGAGCCGAGCTCCAGCCGTGCTTCCTAAGTATTCAATGGCTTGACTCACAGTAAAGTTGTGCAGTGACTCAGTTACAGTGCCTTAGTGGAATTGCGCCTTTACTAATTAATCATCATTTTGTGATTGTGTCAATTATTGAAGAAAGTGAACAATTAAAACGTTATTTTAATATTAACAAATTTTGTAGCCTTTAAACAAATTATTTTAGAACTTTTTTTAGACATATCTTTTCCTCTGAAAACAACTTTAGCCCTACTCTTAACGTACCCTATAAATAAGTGCTGTTTATAGCTTTGCTGATTAGTTTTGCCAGTAGAAGAGTTAGAAGCGGTAATACGTTACTAGGTAAGTAAAATAATATATAATATAGCTATTATCTCCTAAATTATTCTCGTTCTTTAATCAATTATTAATTAAGTAAGGTATCTTGATTTTATTAAATGTATTAATAATAATTTTTATTTGAAATAAACCTATCTAATAAAAAAATAAAATTAAAAAAATTTAAAAAATATATTTTAGAGTAGGTATGTATGCAAGATATATTTTGACATACTGATATTAGTGAAATATTTTTGTTTAACCAGAGATCATTAACCATTTATAAATCTCACGACAGGGGTTGGCACGTGTGAACTAATAACGCGGCCTTTTTTCTAGCTACTGTTTGATCTTGACTGTGAAAGTGTGTAAATTTGTTTATGTTTAGTGATGGGACTATCGACTAGTTTTGTATTCGTTACATGTTAACAGTTGCCATTTTCATTTGTTCCGTTTTTCCTTGAATATTTTCTGCCTGTCTAAAAAGGGTACAAAGGAACATAACCCTAAAAAGGGTAAGAAATATTTTCAATTGCTTTAGATGTAGTGTTTAGCCTAATATATTTGTATTATTATATCTTTCATGTTTACATATTTCACCCCCTTCTTTTCAATCCTAATATCTCTGACGATGTTGTTCAATCATTTCAAATAAGATCTATGGACACTGCAAAATTAAAATTTGTTACAAATTGCATAGCTTAAAGTTTTTATTATTAAAGCTTATTATTATTATTATTATTTTTTTGTAGTAATTTGATTTGTGTACATATAGACTAGATAATTGAAGTTCGATTACGAGTTTTGATAATTTTTCAAAGAAAAATAATGTAACCCAACCCTTTTAAACATTTCTTTAGACTTTTAGGCATGATAAATGTTTTGGGAAAAAGACAGTAAAAAATTATGAAAATATAATAAAGCTTTTTTTCTAACTTATTAATTTCACTACGAGAAAATAAAACAAATAGACTTAATGTTTCTAATCGCCAAATGGTTAACTCGAATTTTTTGTAAGTTAGACAATATACGTTATCCTTAAACCTTTTGATATTTATAAAATCAATCAAATCATTTAAACCGTCAGCATAAAAGTAGTTCCTTTTCGTGTTGGAAAATGTTTATACTATGTAAAGCTTTATTATAAAGTGTTCAGTGACGGTTGAATCGGGTATAAGTTTTGATTTAAACTGAAATTTTGTTTCAATAATTACTCGTACATAATATTATTTTATCATATAAAAATGATACAGCATCACTTGGCATTTAAATTGCCCGTGACCCTGATGGAAAGCACCATATGATGCTAAAAGTGGTATTCGTATTTATTGCTCTATTTAATAAATGGTTAGTTGTGTTTGTACAATTTGTCGACAGCCTAGCTTTTAATACTTCCTAAATTAAAATATATTTTACTACACTAAGTCTTTTCTTTTTACAAGGAACCTGCACACGACGCCTTTTTCAAGACACATCTTATGATGAAAATCCATCTTCACCGAAACATACGAAATCTCCACGGCTAGAATGTCATCAGGTAAGAATTAAAATTATTAGATTTTGACAAAGTAAAACAATAATTTATTGCAAGAATATTATTTTGATCTAATTTTTCTCAAGAGTCCCGAAAAAACGTGTTGGTCGAAATCTACAAAAATTGCGGTTTATGCGTTATGGGAGTTGGTCTTTGTTTACACTCTTATTTTAGGTTCACAATGTCTTCCTTATCATATCTTTTCTTTATAGGTTCCCTTCCTCTCTCTTAATATCAAAATTTATTTTTTTATACTTGTAGCACTATGAAACGATATGTATTTGAATATATTTAATTTTACGGTTATTGTTTAATATGGCTGTGTCAGACTATTCATTTATTACAGGTACTCACTATTTATGTTTATGTTACTTATATTCACAATGAATGTGAAATATTTATTATTTATAAAATCGATAAATAATAGGTACTAATTTTAATGTAGATATATTTTAAATTACCGTCATTATGAAACGGATTACTTTAAGGCAATTTATAACTAGCTAAATGGTTTAAGGTATGTTTGCCATGCTGTGGATTAACCCTAAAACTTTTCTGTCCTTATTAGTTATACAAGCATAAAATATGGGTGTTAAAAGGATTATTATTTTTTTCAAACTAGAGCATATTGATGAGTATCGTGCAAAATTACTAATCAATTGGTCGTACTGTTCTAGAGATATAAATTATTTAGTAACAAAAATACAAAATGAAGATAGTTGGTAAAAGAAGCGTTACCTAATATGTGTTTATAGGAACTTCTTTTAAATTTAAACCCTTATAAGCGACCCCTAAATTATCTCCGCGCATTACAGAAACACCGTGGTAACTTCCGTGACGTTACCACAAAAGGTAGGACTACAAACGGAAAACGCGAACTGACCGCGTGTTTGTACGTTGAAACGATTTTAGTTTACCTCTTTACCCTTTTTTACAGAGCAAGTTATGATGAAGGTGAAAAAATAAAATTTACTGATAAATCCTTTTTGAATCTAAAAAAATGTTTGGAGTCTGTCGTATGTAGGCCTACAGAGTCTGTCTCAAAAATCGCGCATTGGAATACATATCAGCTTCTAATTGGCGTAGGAAGGTAATAGACACATTAATGGAAAGCTCTTGGTTGGGTCTATCTATAGGGAGTGCTAAATCTTAGGTTCCATATACAGGGTATTCTGTAAAATATTAAACGTTTTCCCCCCGTTTTTTTAAATAACGATATTAATGTTTCCCCTTCAATTACTCCTAAAAAGTCCACATTCTTTTCCCAATTACACAGTCTTATCTCATTAACTCGGCCATAACACAAGAAAAACATCCATGTGATATCTCTTTTGAAAGCTGTTTACATTTGCTATCTGATAAAGTAACTAAATATATAAATTTTCTTCACAGAGTGTTCCTAAAATTATTTATTATAGAATTATTTTGGTGTTTTTTTCTACTCCAAAGTGAATTGGTTTTTAACTCTTAGTCCAAAGGTTCTGAATTCTCATTCGTTATTCCCTAGTATTGCAAAATTACATCAGCTTTTACCCAACAGATGTATTGGGCGAATTGGCCATCGAACGACGCTCTAGATCTCCAGATTGAAATCCTTTAGTTTATTTCATTTGTGGCTATTTGAAAATAAACGTTTACTATAATAGACCTACGAATCTGAAACCTGAAAGAAAAATACTACTAGCAATACAGAAAATTAGAGATGAAATTAAAAGTAAAGCAATACATGCGGTTTATACTCGTTTGGAACATTGTCAAGTAGCTCTTGGTGGACATTTTGAACATAAACACATACTTTCCGTAGTCTTCTATGGTTTACGTTGTTAAATATAAACAGTTTTAGTACAGCTTGTAGTTTTTCTTGGTTTTGGATTGTACACAAAATAAAATCATTTTTTGTATCTAAAAAAATTTTTTTTGGAACACTGTGCAATTAAAAACTAATTACATTATCAGCTACCAAATGTAAACAAATGAGATAAGACTGTGAAATTTGATTCATCATAATGTTGTATCTAAGTAAAATAAAAACAGTAATAAACCAGAAAACTCGCGTAAAATTCAATGTATATAAGGGTGGTTGCCGCCGGCCATATTAATGTATATAAGGGTGGTTGCCGCCCTCAATACACTTTTAACTACTTAAATCCTAATTTTAATCTATTATAAAAATAAATTCTATGTTAAAAGTGTACATTTATCAGGCTAATAGTATATACTTTAATTGAAGACATACTTATCGTTCTTGTAATAACAAAAAATATAGATATTAAAATTCCTAATTATTTTTTGACTGAAATTAATGACAGGAGTAAGTAACATTAAAGAAATGAAAAACGGAGGTGTGTTGCAAGCCTGTACACATATGTCCCATTTCTGAGGATTTATACAAAACCGACCCCTTTCTGAAGAGTTGGTCATCAGAATAGGACAGTCCTCAGAAAGGGTACAGTTGCGTATCTATATATATATTTACCGTATATTTAGTATTATTTTCCTTAATTAGGATGTTATATAACCTAATCAGACCTTTATACTTCGTATTTTAGTATTTTTAAGGGTTTTTATATTTTCACATATTTTTATATGTATAAGACAACTAAAATATCTAATATTAAGACACACAGTTGAGAAAGTTAACTGTACATTATAAATACAGTATACAATTTTCATTATTATAAACTTCAAATAGTCATATCTCGTTTAACATTGACACTACAGAAACAATAAAAATATAAAACTTATAGCTTATTTGTAATGGAATAAGATATAATTTTGGTAAGAACACAGTTTTCATATCGTTAATATTTACAGAGTTATAAGGGCAAGAAAGGCACAAAAATCAAATGCCATTTCCTTTCCCCCAATTTAAATTTTCAGAAAACCACCATGGTCGTTTAATGTTATTGACACACCTTAAGACACATTCTGCCACCTTGTGCATAAAAATCCGACCGTCATAATTTTTTTAAGGGGTTAAACGCTTCATTTACTAGACTAAAGGTAAATCAAAATCGGTTAAGCTGTTAAGAAGTTATGATGGAATAAACACACATACATACTTACCCAGTCACTGAAAATATAACATTCCAGCAATATTACCTTCAACCGAGCCAGAAGGAATAACTTCTGGTAAATAAAATTTGGCGAATTTTAGATGTTTATCTAGAATTATTATAAAATAAAATACGGGAGATAAAACAAACTTAATATTTTGAGGTTATTTTTTAATTTTTTATTGGAATGATAAAATAAAATACAAATTATAAAAAAATTGCTATTCACAGATGTTAAGATACATTTTTTTAAATTAGTTATTGAGTATATTGTTTCATTGATATATTATAACTCATGTTTTACTTACTTGACACACAGGATTGAATAAATTAATGAAGAATTGATAAAGAAACAAACAACCACAATTGTAGGCCTACTATTGACACTTTTTATTTAGAATATTAAAGTGTATTTATATTATTTTAAAATTTGATCTAAAATAATATCCGATTCTTTGAAGCCAATTGTCTCAATTCAAAACTCTTTTATAGATAAAAAAATTAAATATGTTTTATGAGAAAGTGAGAGAGGTAATGAATCTTTGGTTTTATAATATATTAATAAATTTGTTGGAAAGTTGATCCTTTAAACATGGTTTTCGTGGTTATTTTTGTATAAACTTTTGTAACTAGAATTAATTATAGATATTCTAAATAAATCTATTTTATAAATGTAAATTCTTAAATATTTTAGTTAATTTATATTTCATAAATGTACCTAATATAAGAATAAATTACAAGTATATTGAAAAGACCCTCATAAATCCCGATTAGAGAGAGATCTCAGACAAATAAGAGATTTATAAAACCTTAATTTAGAATAAATTTATGAATAATAAAAATGTTGTAATACAACAGTTACTTCTCTTTTTATTTATTTTATAAATCATTATAATATGATATTATCTGTTTTTAGATACCAGTTCATTGAAAAGAGTCCCAGAACTTGCAACCAAATTAAATCAGGTAATATTTTTACATATATTAATATAAATTTATAATTATAAATGAGGATATCCAATTTAGGAAAATTAAAATACAGTATAACAAAAGTTGTTTAACTCAACAAATATTTATTTTTTAATACTATAGGTCTACAAATAATGAAATTTAGTTTTTTTATCAAGGCTGATAAACCTCACAAATATGACTGAGGGAGAGTTAATAGAAATACATAACGAAATTTGTTTTTCAGAGAAAACTGTTATAGTGAACTTTATCGTTGTTAGGGAATGTAGGCTATAGGTAATACAGCTATAATTTAGATGATGTTTACAATAAAGAAAGTTATGTTTTAATATAAAAACTGTGGATTTTTAATTAAATCAACATTTAAAATTAAGTAGGATTTGTTTTGTAACAAAAATTACAATATAGAAATATATAAATAATAAAAACAACCACTGAAATCCGTGATTTAAGCATAAAATATAGCAGATTGAAAATAATAATGAGGATTACGAGAGAAAAATTAAGCGCCGAACCAAATGGAGCAGACCGTACAGACTAAATGTGTCGGGCGATAGCGGCCACCGGATATTTTATCCAAGGCACTGGAGTGTCGATACAAAAGGTACTGTAGGTCGTACGCTCCTAAAGGTCTAGGCATTAGTTATTCTCCATGACTACTTCATGCGCTACGAATTTAATGATTTTGTTTTTGGTACCAAAGGTTCAAACGTAAGATTCTTCTATGCGGTTTGAGACCAAAGGTCCATAGCAATTTGTTTGTATTTTAGTGCTGTTGTGCAAGTGTAGTAATCTTTATAACAATTTTTTTTTTTTTTTGTAAAAATAAAATATATTGTAGCATTTAATACAATATTTTAATAAACTTGATTAGTTGTTTTTATTTATTTATATTTTAAAAAAGTATAACAAATTTCATTACAAAATTTCTTTGTGAAAAATGTCTTAAATCTATTGAAATTTAAATTGTAATTATATGACTTTTAAGCAAAATACGAGTTGATATTCTTGTGAAGACAACATGTAATAATTGAGTCATTCACTATGAATGCAATGACTTTTTTGGTAGCAAAGGTTCTGATGGCCTTATTATTATTGTTATTTTACCAATCCCAATTATTTTAAGACATTAGTCGTTTGAAGTTTCATATATACTTACTATTAAGGGGATTGGTGTAAGTAAGATAATTATTTAGTTTATATCATTTTAATAAAACCTAATTTTGTTTATAGATTGTAGCATTAGAAGTCCCAGCACAAACCACATCAGACGTCCCATCGCAAGCCCCACCAGAAGCCTCACCGGAAGCACCGCAACATCCGAGAAGGAGACACAAGTGCCTTTATTGTAACTTGTGTCCTCGGGATTTTGCAAAGCATATTGAAAACAAACACTCTAATACATAAGAAGGGGCGGCTCTTTTGTTAATTACCAACAGTAATTTTTCTAAAGCAGAAAAAAGGAAGCAAATGTTGGTAATTACCAAAAAAATGAGAAACTTGAATTTAGAAATTGTAAATAAACAAATATTACAAAGTGGGGGACAATGCACCTTACTGTTGCCTAAAACTTGGCATTCTGGGGTACCTACCTTCACAAACACTAAACTGTGTAAATACTGTGGTGGTAGGTACCGCAGAGATAAGTTATGGTTTCACCTGAAACATAGCTGTTCCGAGTTTAAGGCTCAAAGTATAGGGCAAACAAAGATTCAGGCTGTTAGGGTGTACAGCACGGCTTCTGCATTGGTAGAAGTCAGTGATCATTTAAAAAATGAAGTGCTCCCAGCTATGAATCAAGATGAAACTTGGAGGAGAGCCATTTCAGATAATTTAATTATGAATTACATAAGCGAGTTTCATATGAGCAGACGAGAAAGTAGACACCAAGTCAGTAGTGAAATGAGACTACTTTCTCGTCTCCTTAAAGTAGTTAATGATAAGCTATCGACCAACGAGCAAAGTGGTACCAAAACAATGTCTAATATTTCAAACCCGATGTACTTCAATACAATTGTACAAGCTGTATTGGACATCTCGGGTTGTAATGATGAGACAGGACTTTTGGGAAAACCGTCAATACCTTATAGGGTCCTCCCAGCTCTAAAGTCGATTCTTGAATTAGCTAGGAGTCAGACTATTTCAAAGGTTTACGAAGGGGAAGGAAATGACAGAGAAACTATATTAATGTATGACGATTTTGCCACATTGTTAGAGAAGCGTTGGTCAAGTAAAATTGGAAGGTTGGCTGTTAAATCCAAAAAAAAATCTTAAAATAAAAACTTTCCAAAAAATGCCTTTAGAAGAAGCCATAGTCAAATTTTGTACTTTTATAAATTCAAGCTAATAACAATGCTGAGGATAAACATAATGTGTATGATGAGCTTTTGAGCAGCCTTGTTGTACACATTATAAAAAAAGCCAAAATTGAATAATTTAATAGGTTGGCAAACAAACTCAGAAAAAAGAACTTCCTGCTTCCTTTAACACTTTCTAATAAGAAAAATGCACATCCATTAGAAACCGATGATTCTGATTCTAATTATGAGTGTAAAGAAGATTCAGAATCATCGGAAGATAATGAAGTTGTTAAAAGTGTTAAAATATCTAGCAAAACGTAGACTCCGCTGGAGAAAGAACGTCTTTTTTCTGAGTTCGGAAATGATATTTTGGGGAAAAACAATTCTAAGAGATAAAATTATAATTTTTATCAAAAAAAAAAATAAATAAACATTTTTATAAAAATAGATCTGTTAGTAGTATGATGACCTACATTGACAATCTATTAAAAATAAAACAAAAACAAGTCAGCTTCAATATTAAAAAAATCATAAAATATTAGCCTATATTAAATTTAACTTCTATTATTTCTGTTATTTATGAAATTAAATGTAGCCCTAATGACTGTGACTTATCTTGGTCAAACAAAGAGAAAAATCACCACTAGGTTTAAAGAACATTTAGCCCATCTAAAATACTACAGACCCGAAAAATCAAGATTAACCGAACATCTGTACAAAACTAAACGTGTCACAGAAATCAATAGTGTAAAATAATAACTTAAGTTTCTATTTATTTATGCTAAAGACCGTAGGTACTTGGTGGTATTCCATTTTAAATAAATTAAAACAATATTTTTTTAGTATAAACCACAATATTTTAATTGAAACTTGCCGACCATGGATTCGCTAGTTAAAGCATTGTCAAGGACTTATACAAGAATTCAATTAAAATATTGTGGTTTATACTAAAAAATTGTTGTTTTAATTTACATAAGTTTCTTCTAACAAATTATTAAACAGTTATGGAAGCATATTAATAGCTAGAACAGACAATACAAAATAAATAAAGTCTGATAAAGGCTCCATTCCGAATTCCTGATTATTCTCTTTGTTAAAACCAAGATTGACCTTGAAGATTGTTGATAATTTTATTCATTATAATAATATGATGCTCTGGTATTGTAAATTATGTTTTATTTTTATAAATATATATAATCGTAAGATAGTTGTTAAAATTTCTCTCCTCCGCCACTCCAGGAAGAACCCACAGAGTTAGTTAACATGCTAACCCTTTTTGGTAAGATAGGACATTGAAGTTAATTTAAATTTTTTTAAATTTAAATATTTTCTCCCTGTGCTATATAAATTCTATCCAGATTTATAAATTTAATTTTCATCTATTCCATGCACTCCAAGTTTTTCATTTTAAATCTTACAATTATTTTAAAAGCTACCATTAAAAATTTACAGTCCCATATTTTCAGGTCAATTTGTACAGAGTTAAAAATCTTTATGGGGCATGATTATTTATTTAATACTTTTTAGTGCGTTTTATAAACATGGCAAATTGATTTTTTATTATTTTATGATTTTTAGTGTTGTATTTGCGTACTTTATTTTGGTCTAGAAAGGTGTTAGATTAAATTGGGTTAAGTCCTTGTTGTTCTTAAATAGGCCCTATATTTTGAAAGTAGCCATGTAAAAAGTATTTTAAAAACCCACACGACTTAACTCAACTTAATTTAACATTGTTCAAACCATTAGATGGGCTAGCGGTATTGTGTCAAGTTTGGTGTAAGATTCATAACAATAATTGAAATGAGATTATGTTTACTTAGTTATGAGTATACTTTTTAAAAAAATACTATGTTATGATTATTATTTTTTTAAATCTGTTAATTATTTCATTTTATTACTTTGTACTTACAAATTACAAATTTTCATATTGTTTTATCTTTTTTTCAACAGTATAATTATTTCATTTTATAACTTTGTACTTAAAAATCACAAATTTTCATATTATTTTATCTTTTTTCAATAGTTTAATTATTTCAATTTATTACTTTGTACTTACACAAATTTTCAGGACAAACTGTATGGTGTTATAAATCTGTATTGTGCCATGAAAAATAAAAAAAAACATTTAAAGAAAATATTATTATTATTTTTATAACCTAAACCATGTCGTAACGTATCCCATAAGTGCTAAGCTAGCTGTCAATAATGCACATAACCTATTTCAATAACAGCTGATATTAATGGTATTAGACACTATTTAATTTGAGGAAGAATTAAGAAAATCTAATTATTATTTTTATATCATAAACCATGTATATTTTATTTTAATAACAGCTGATATTCATTGTATAAGACAATATTTAATTAGAGGGATCATTAAGAAAATCTAATTATTATTTTTATATCCTAAACCATGTATAACTTATTTCAACAACAGCTAATATTCATTGTATAAGACAATATTGAATTTGAGAGAGAATTAGGGGCCGAAAACGAGTTAATATTGCATTGTCATCCAGTTCCGAGCTATGTTTAAAATTTCAAGTCTCTAGCTCATTTAGAAGTTAGTTTAAAATTTCCACCTGTACAGACAGACAAGAAAGCGAGTTAATAAAAATGTGTTAATAATATTTAGAATGCATTTTTCTTCTGATTCTACTTCCAAAGGTGATTTTTACATTCTATAAAAATACTTGTAAGTGTTAATAGAAATGTAATCCTATCATATATATTATATTTCAAAGTTAAAATAGTTTACATACATTCAAAATATTATGAATTGGAATTTTACTATTGTCATAAAACCAAAACCAGTGCTTTGTTTTTTTTTAAATTTTTTTTTAAATTGTAATAAATAAAAAGTACTTTACAACCAATACATATTAGAAGTTTTATGAAGATGATATTGCTGAAATAATTTATATCACAATGTTATTTAACTAAGTGATCAAATCTTTTAATTCATTGGGTTCACTTAGCCCATCAGCTCACACCGACGCCTCTGACCTGTGACAGTGCATTGATTTTCACATAAGGCATCTTGAATTAAGATTTGGAATGCAAAATATTAGAATAGAACACTGGTAGTATATGAGTGAGTGATAGAAAAGTGAGTAAGCCTATAAAAAAACTGACAGTAGATGGGAAGTAGTGGGGAGGGGTAAGAAAAGAGAGAGAGAGAATGCATTTTATTATTATTATTTTTTTTTTTTTTCATTGCTGTTGAGACCGATGGTTCTTAGTGGAATTCCGTGTTTAAAGATAATAAAACACAATTTTTTTTAAAAGTGGATATTAAAAAATAAAAATAAATGTGTTTTATTATCATTTTATTATAACTTACAAAATTCTTAGATTGTTTACTGAAATATGAGAAAGAGAAACTGTGTGCTAGACGTGGAAAGAGGTATGTATGGAAAGGTGAAAATGTATCATAGAAAAGTAAGGAACAAAATAATAATGTAAACTTCAAAGGGATATATAATAATTTTATCTGAATTGTACATTTTAATGGTAGGGGCCTACTATCAAAACTAGCTAACAAAAGATGTAGATGGAAGCAATCATTGGAACAATCAGATGGAGTTCATAAAAATAATTTCATTAATAGATTAAAATCCATATTTAATTATCATAAGTCGATTGTATAGTTACTTTTTGGTAGGTCTAATACCTCACCCATAAAAAAATAAATAAACGTACAATAATAATTTATCTAAACATAAAATAAACTACTATAGTAATATATCTGAAGTTATAATATCCACCGTACCTACTCTTTAGTCATATGGTAAGTTTTAAACAAAGTCCATATCCGAAATACATTGGTGTGATTTAAATCTCTATAAACAGCCTAGTTCTATAACCATACCTAACAACAAATGTCTTCATCCAACAATAAATAATACCAGCATGTAATATTTAATTTTAAATACTTACTTCGTTTCTTAACTTTTCGCACACCGTTTGTTGCTGTGCGCAGCCTTACTTAACTGATACAAATATCAATGAATCAAACCAGTGGTTTCTTTTATATTATCCTCATATTTAAATCTGATTAATCTTCATGCCTTGTAATCACTACAGGACCAAACAAGTAATCTTACAACATTCCACTCCGGAGAAAATGTTGTTTCAACAAATAAACATATATTTTCCTTGAAAGGATAACACAACATGGGCGTACCCAGCGAGGGGCAGGGGGGGCAGCTGCCCCCCCTGGAAGCAAAAATAAATCTTTATTATACATTTTGTTGCTGGAATTTAATACAATTCTTGAAATAACTATTTTAATAATCAATTTTATATTGAATGACCGGCTTGCCCCCCTCTAGTTTTGATCCTGGGTACGCCCTTGTAACACAAGCTCAAACTTGTACACCATAATATAAAAATCAAATTTATTAAAATTTCATTAAGATGTTTAAAATATATCTAAAATATGCATTATTTACGCTCTTCCTCTTTTAATAATTATGAGCCATAACTTCAAAAATTATAACTACCGACACAAAATAAAGCTAGGTCATTTGGTTATTTTTCTATTCACCTTCAAACTAGAGTGCTCACATTTTTTTTGTAGGACTATATATCTATTACATGTTAATTAAGTAAAAAATTCTAAAAATATCCGTGCATGATTAATAAATAGATTTTTTTTTCAATGTCATTTAAAAATATTAACGGTTCAATCAAATTTGTGAGCATATTATCTTATAAGGTATTAAAATGAAGTCTTGATGAAAATAAACGTCTTAATTTTTTTATTTTAAGGTACTAATATATTTTTTTTAAATATAATGTTTGAAAGTATATCCAAACTCAGTTCTACCTGTAATAAACCTGTATAGGAATTTTCAATAGGACTACATATTGTTTGTAAAGTTAAGTCACAGACGGTGAGTTATAAATTATTATTTATTTATTAAATATAATTTAACCTTTGATGATTTACAGGATGGCTGGTACTTATCAATAATTGTAAACAATTGGAGTAAAACACATTTTATTTCAAACCACCATGAAATTATGACTTTTAACATCTTTTTAAAAAGATAGTTTTTTTCTGCCAAAAGGGTAATTTAGTCAGTTTGTATCCAAATAAATGATAATTTTTGTGGTATTTTATATAAAAAATTCCTGTGGATGCGATTTAATTTTAAAAACATATAGAAATAGTTTTATAAAAAAATCCAAAATGTTTTAAAACGCTCTAGTCAGCTATTCCTTAAAGTATCGTAACTTTCAAGTTATATGAAACATTTATATTTATATATTTATATTTATTTAGATGGATAAAAACAAATAGGCTATAAAAGATAAACTCAATTTAAAATCTTAGATTTTGTCATCAAAAAATTTTTTTTAAAACATTAAGTTGTCTTACCTTTTATTATAGAAGTTTAAAAAACTTTCGGAAAATATTATAATGAAATCATTTAATTAAGCAAAAGCTGTGAAAATGATTTTTTGGCAAAATCTGTGTTTGAAACAAAATTCATAATTTCAGGGACATTTGAGAAAAAATAATTAAAAATAGGTATACTGTACTTTCAAATAGTAGGCTATGCATCTTTAATTAAAAAAAAAAAGTTTACACTAAGTACTAACTATCCAGCGTATTTATTTACAATTGGAGAGTCCTACAAAATTCTCTGTAAAAATAATAGCCGAAGTAATAAAGAATTTAATTAATCGTAAATACTCTTTCAAAAATATCATAATAGTAGGTTAATTAAAATTTTACTTTTTTGTTCATAATTAAAAATTATTTATTCAATACTTGCATAGTTTATATAATATACATTTACAGTATGCTTTCTGAAAATGAGATTTATGTTTTATTATTGAGGTTATGAAACTAGTCTACAACAATAACATAGTTTACCATAACAAATAATACTACACAATATATATAAATCTATTTTCCTTAACCCTAAACGTGAAAATAATTAAATGCAAATTGAAAATGAACAATTTGATAGCTGTAGTAATATAATCAGGTCCCCATGAGATTAGAATTTGAAAAAGAGATGCCATAACCAAAGTTTTATTTTTAACTTAATCTCGGAAAATAATGTGCCAAAAAATAACTTTTTTTTCACTAAAAAGCTTGAATAATTAGAATTTTATAAAGGTTATTATAATTGTTTGATTGTAGTTTTAAAAAAATTAGTAACTATTCTGTTAATTAATATTTTGATGCGAATATCAATTTTTACATTGAATCTATTTAAAAGTCTTAAAATAAATGTAGAACAAATAATTATTAGTAGGCCTATATTCCTGCTCAATTTTATAACTAAACTCATTACTTTTTATAAGGAAGAAACCAAAATTAAATGTGTTTTGAAGATTAAATTTATAAATCATTCATTATAAGATAAATATTACTTACATTTTCTATATTTAAGTTGATTTATTAACTTTATTTTGAAAAATTCTTTAAATAATGATATACAACTAAATCATAACAAAATACTAATGAAATTTTAACGTCAATTTTAAGTTTTTTTTTAATAATAAAGAACAAGTTTTATTGCTTTATTTAAGAATTGACTTTCTCAGATTTATCCCTGACATTTCATATTTTTACAAGCGTTTATAGAAAATGAAAAAATAAATGGAAAATTGCTATTTAATGTGTAACATTATTATAATTAAAGATTATTATAGCTTAAAAAATAATACCATTCTAAAAAAAAAAAACTAAAAAAAATTGTTATGTTCACGCATCATTCATTTATGAACACGACATTTCTGCCGCCTGGCAGAAAGGTCTTGGGACGGCAGAAATGTCGTGCGCGTGAGTGAAAAGCGGTAGGAATGGCATGGACGTAAATATATATATATATATATATATATATATATTTTTTTTTTTTTTTTTTATGACAGTTTTTAATTATCTTTTATTATATTCCCCTTAATTCAACCTTACTTAACCAGTTTTAATCAAAATATCTTATATTTTTTTCATAAAATTAGTATTTGCTAAGTACAGTTTTTCTCATCAGATCTTGTCGGTTGAAGACTATAACATCGCTAACGTGTGCTGAAGCTTTACAATTTCCTTATGTTTGCCCTCTACAATTATGTTCTTATATTAATTCTATGATTTTATTTTATAAAATCTGACTTGTACGATCTGGTTTTTCCAGACCGTTACACCGGTAGATGTGTGTGGTACTTCTTGAAGGCATCGTGGTGTTTTATTTACCTGAGATTAGAGACTAATTTCACATGAAACTATTTATTGTGCTGAAGCTATGCTAATATTTTACAGAATTGATGATCAGTATATAGTGATATACCCTGCAGATGTGGTGCTTTTTGAAGGAATCATGGTGTTTTACTTCTCTGTGATATGAGATTTGTTTTATATGTAACTATTTGTTGATATAGACTCATTGTTTTCCTGTATTGAATCTATGCTATGTTTTACAGAATTGATGATCAGTACACAGTGATATACCCTGCAGATGTGGTGCTTTTTGAAGGCATCATGGTGTTTTACTTCCCTGAGGTTAAGAGACTTGTTTCATATGAAACTATTTGTTGACACAGACTCAATGTTTTGTTGTGCTGAAGCTATGGTACTGTTTTACAGAATTGATGATCAGTACACAGTGATATACCCTGCAGATGTGGTACTTTTTGAAGGCATCCTGGTGTTTTACTTCCCTGAGATTAGAGACTTGTTCCATATGAAACTATTTGTTGACACAGACTCTGACACCAGGCTGGCTCGTAGAGGTAAATTCATTCTGTGTTTATATCTGTAGCTTTTACAAACAAATTAATTGTGTACATTTTGTGGAATACATTCATATTTTATGATTATTTGTGTGGCACTAGTTTTAAAAATAATATTTATAAAAACATTATTTTATTTCGTCTACTTTTACTTCTTTTTTGTATAAGAGGAAGCGTGGGAAAAAATTATAATTTTAGGGTATTTAATGGGGGTAACTTAAAATTTGTAAATAGCCTAGGAGTCAAAAATAAAAATAAAATAGGTTATTAGCTCGTTTTATGTGAGAAGCTTCTCAAATAACCATAATACTAGCTGGAAAGTATAATTTTGGATTGAGCTGTCCTTAATACAAACATGTTAAAGATTGCCATTTTAGTTTCAGTTGTCCAAAAGTAAATATTTTTCAACAATATTAATGTTTCCCCCCTTGCTGTTTAGAGGCTAAAAATCTCGTGGCCATCATGTATAAAAAAAGACCATAAAGGAGATACCTCTTGTCCTCAAATACTCTAGAAGCATTACAATCAGACGAGAACAAGAGAGACCTGTTTGGAATGTCAAAGAGAAGGATCTAACGCAAGACTAGACAAAGAAAGTTAGTGTGCCTCAGGATTGCCATACCCGTACGGGTAGAGCCCTTTAAATTGGTGTATCACATGACCATATGTCCCTTTATACATTTTTGACTTAACTCCTACCATCCCATAAGTACTTCTGCAAACTCTATTATGCTCTGTTTGAGTAAAATACAAAGTTAAAGAGAAATGTAAGTTTGATTTCAATCACTTTGTATATAAATTAGCACACTCACTTTGCTTACTTTCAGACTAAACAATTTTTGATTTGCTTAACCAACTATGTAACTCAGTGTCTTAAACAAATATGTATTGAATGAATTCTATTTATTTGTCACACTTCGCCATAGCTTCACAAGATTGTATCTTGGTTTGTTAAAGTTCATCAATTTAGTTATGAATTTAAAAAAATCTCTTTACTTTTTTTAAATTTGGGGATTCTACCTGATTTTACACCTAGAATCAACTCACTGTTTAATAGGTTAATTATTAATTAAGATTAATAAAACCAAGACAAATTGTTTGAACTACTTTCTATAATCATCCAAATTTAAATAATTACAACAATGAAAAATACAATTTGACAATCCTAAATAAATTCCATTCATTCAGACATACCCTCCATTTGTCATCTGCCCTTGTTACTTGACTAATTACAAAATCTTTTTTCTCATACTGCTTTAAAAACAGCTGTTTTCAATACATGCATTGAGATGCGAAAGTTGTTCTTTTTAGTCCTAGGACTTAAAACCATTAGTGATGAAATATACTGTTAAAAACTAAAATAAAAACAATATATATTTTACCACGTTTTTATTAGTTCGGTTTCCGTCATATCTGTCAGTCTGTCCGGGTGGAATTTTGCAATCGAGTTTAAACTAACTTCCCGATAAGCTAAAGACCTGAAATTTTCAACATAGGTCAGAATTGGATGACAATACAATATTCAGTTGGTTTCTTGTCTCTACATTTGTTAAACAATAGTTATTTAAACAAATAAAAATTGGCCAATGAGATATAGATTTTTTAACCGTGTTATCGCTTAAACGAGTTATCGCCTAAACGCGTTATCGCTTTTGAATGGTAACTGGAATATTGAAGTAGGATGAGACAAATTATTCATGGCTTGTGAGAGTTATTGGATTAATAATAAATCAAATAAAAAAAAAATTAACATACCACAATAGTGTGTTAAGCGTATATGTGAATATTACATTTCTGACAATCGTTATAATGGTTAAAGAGACGGCTACTCAAAGGAAGCGCCGATTAGAGAAGAAGAAGCAAACACGGCAAGTTGGGATACAACAGGAATCTGAAGCAGATAAGTTGGCAAGATTAGCCAAACGTCGTAAGCGAGCTACAGAACATCCCGAAAAACAGCGCAAGATCAACTTGAAAATGATAAGAAATGAAAGGCTCTAGCGAGGTTGTGTGAAACGGGAGACGCAAATTCTTCTCGACTTGCCGATGACATGCATAGACATGCTCAAGCAAGAGCAAACAAAGCTCCCGAAGCCCGTGTTGCTCGGCTTGCTCACGATGCACGCCACCATTCTGAAAAACATACTAAACTCCCAAGACGCAAACCACTCACTTAGTTAATGATGTACGCCGCCATTCTGAAAAAAGAATTTGCGAGACTCCTGAAGCGCATACCACCCGCCTAGCTAGTGACTGTCTTAGTCTCATCAATATATACAAAACCGATTGAAATCTTTCACCCGGATATAAGACTATAAAACAGAAAATAATAAATCAAATAAAACTTTTTTTTTAACATACCACGTTTTTAAAACGAACTAAAAAGTATAAAATAATTTTTCATGACCCTTCTACAATTTTGAGGGAGGATTGTTAGTGGCTATGGATATATTAGGAATACTTGGAGAGAAAAACGTGGGGCGCAGCCAGTAAATAATACAAGTAGACAATCCGGATGAATCCACAGCTAATTTCAGAGAATCGGAAATGAGATTCACTGTAATTTAATTTATTTACTGCTCCTTAACTATCATAGATTGCCTGCGCCCCACATTTTTCTCTCCAAGTATTCTAAACTTATCCAGAGTCACTAACAATCCTCCCTCAAAATTGTAGAAGGGTCATGAAAAATTATTTTATACCTTTTAGTTCGTTTTAAAAACGTGGTATGTTAAAAAAAAAAAAAAAAAAAAATTGATTTATTTTTTACATTGGGGTCTCGGAATTTATATCAGGAATTCCTTATAAATCATTTTTATTAATTCTGCTAAAAACACAACACTTAAGATGATTTTATCTTTATTTCTAATCCTAAATTAATATAAAGTTTAGTCTAAAATTATTTAAAGAATCAAGTACTACTTGTCTTATTTTACTAAAATATATTTAGCTGTTTTAAGGCTTTGAATTTATTTAAATTTCATCTGACTTGTTTTAATAAGTTACACTACTTTGAAATCTGTCTATGCATATTTAATATGAAATATTTACTTATGTTAGTTTTGATAATCATAAGTTCATTTCACAAGATATTGTTACACTTGTGAGATTTATTTGAATTGTAGATTCCTCCACACTGCGCTTTATTAAAAATGTCTATCCTTATTTAGATTTATACAATATTAACACTTTGACTTATTACTTTATGAATTATGTGACTTTTAAAATTATTTTATAAAACACTCTTATTTTTTTCCCTGAGACATTGATTGTTGATGCTTATGCTTCTGTAGACTGAATGTCTGTCAATTCTGTCACCTCTTCTTGGTTTTCCATGTTTTGTTTTCACTACAAATCCTTCTTGATTCCCAATGATTTGAGGTAATTATGGTTCTTTCCTATTGCTTGTTTGGTTTACTTGTCTTTAGTCATGTAGGCTAAGTTTCTGACCTAGGGATGTTGAAAGCTTGTAATTGTAAACTCTTTCTTATTGAGTTCAATATACTTTGGTTTGTTGAACTCTTAGAAAATTTGATGAATTTAATTTATTATATCCCGTCTTTCCTTGATTTTTTATTCCGTCTTTACTTAGGAATATATATTAAATTTTATATATATGGTTGTATATATGCTTCTGACCAACTGTAAAATAATTATAAAATGTTGAGATTATTTTGGTTTCAAGATCCATATATTGAAAATTGTTTATTGTACCGAGGTGGAAAATATCTCAATTGATGCAGCTTAACAAAAAATACAAAATTTTAATAAAACGTTGAGTTCAGCAAACAAATTATGAATTTTAATAATTTGACTGTCATTTTTTAAGTACTTATTAATTGATTTGACTAGTTCTAAAGCTCAATCAATGGTATGATGGGACTATTGTTAAACTAGATTTGACTAGATATTAACATTAGATTTCATGAGATGTACATTTTTTTTTTATAAATAATAACCCCCTCAAAAGGTGTATGTACATACATACATACATACATACATATATTTGATTACTTCTTCTTTTTTCGTTTACTTTATGTACATAAGAGGACAGGAAACCACCATAACCAAGCGAAAAAGATATAGGGTTGACCAAGGGTCATACCCTTGAACAGAGGCCCCTCTCTGCATTAAATACATGCTTTTGACTATTTAGATATGTTTTATTTATGTATTGTTATTGTTCCTTATGGTGCCTTTGAGTGTGAACTCATCATCACTCTGTCATACGAGTAAAGTTTAATCACATTCTTCTGTTTCCTCTTCCTATTATTGGGTCCAGCAGCAAGTGGTTTTAGTCAATTACAGTGTTATCCTCGTTAGTGTGTGGTGAAACAGTCATGACACATGGTCAAGCAACATTCCAAAATTCTGTGACTGCCATTCTTTTTTGCTTTATCTTTAGTTATCTGTCAAGTCTGTTCAATTTTAAACCACTGTTTGGTCTCAGTTTTGTATGTAGCAAATTCTTAACGTCATCAAAAAACTTTTTCTTTATAAGTCTCTTAGCAGATTCTGTTGTCAGGGAGCTCCAATGTAGGTTTTGGTTTCCTTTTCATTCTATCAGCTGTCTCATTACCACTCATTTTGTATACATATATAAACATAAATTTTAACAGCCAGTTTATTCTTGTTATGGAAATCATATAACATAAAAAAACACTCATCCTGATTGAACCTACTAATATGATTCACTTCTGTGAAGGAATGGAGTTTATAATCATAATTATTTTATAGATAAACTAACTAAAATTTATCTTAATTTTAGTATTAATATATTAACTTTTGCCCACATTGTTATCCTCGTGCAACTTTGAATGTGTTACCTATCAGTTATATTATATTTTATTATTAAAACTGCCATTATATTATTTAAAATAATAAATATTTATATGTTTCATATTACAGTTTATTGTGTAGGATATTAGCCAAGATTTTGTTTACAGGTGAGTCCATTTGTCAATTAATCATAGTATGGGTTATAAATAAATTGTTTTATACTCTAGGTTAGGTTTTACAATTTAATAAAATATAATTCAATTTAAATAGCTGATTTCCACTTTGTTTTATTTTTATTTATAAAATTATGACTAGTTTTGAGCAGTAGTTTGGATTGCTGTACAATATATGTATGTAAATAGGTAGGCTCTAAGTCATATGATTGCTCATTTCTTAGATTATTTTAATTAAAGAAATTGCAGTTCCTTATATTTACTGGATGCTCTTGAAAACAATGACAATCTATGTGTGTTTAACCAATCATGAAAAACCACTAATTATAGTCGAATATCAAATACTACATTGTAAA
The DNA here is from genome assembly GCA_963513935.1 of Aphrophora alni. Taxonomy (NCBI): domain Eukaryota; kingdom Metazoa; phylum Arthropoda; class Insecta; order Hemiptera; family Aphrophoridae; genus Aphrophora; species Aphrophora alni. The sequence goes on along the minus strand of OY740769.1, from coordinate 27,742,410 downwards.
TTACTTCAAAAGCAATATTTAACAGTAATTTATTAAAACTGATCTATGCCTTACTTAAATGCAGATACAGATTTTATTATTTTTTTAAACTTGGTGATCACCATTTTAAATTCACTCAAAGGAATTATATTTTCTTATAGTCATTTTTCTTTATCCATTGAGACCTTTAAAATGATGTATCGTCCTCCCTCCTTCATCATTTTGATATATTGAGTTGACTCTCCCTTGACAGTTTCCTAATTCTTAGTTTTTTTTTTATATAAATAAAACTTCTTAATGCACAATCGTGTGAATTGAATTCATGTGGCTTAGTGTGTACTGTAAATATTATTTTCCAAAGGAAGCACAAACTTTGATTGTAATTTTAATTTGAATATGATTAGTGATCGTAATTTATTCAACACTAAATTGGGAAGTACAATTGACAGTGTATTTCATGGATATTTAGATAAGTTACAATCAAAACATTTATTTAATACTTTAATTACAGTGTCTCCTTTGTGGAATATAATTCCATGGAAATTTTGTAATAATAAAACAAAATATTCAAAAAATTGTATTTACTCATTGAAAATTACCTCACATACCTAAGCTGTTTCTTCTCTGATGTGTATGTACTTCTATAATGTGTAGTGTAAAATACACTGTTTGTTTTTACCTAAAAAGTTACTACAGGTGAAAATAGAGTCTATACTGAAACTGGAATGCCTAAAGTTACTTGGAAGTTCCAATTATAGTCAAAAGTAGAGACGGGTGGGGACCTAGTTTTTATGGGGACATTATATGTTTATTGTATTTTTTCATTGGTGCATAACAGAATATGGTACTGTTACAGTTCCTCGAGATATTAAAGAACGTGGAAGAGAACTGGATCAAGTCTTAGCACATTATATGAACTTTGTGAAACCTGCATTTGAGGACTTCTGCTTACCGGTATGATCACCTATACAGTATTTATATAACTTTCATTTAATTTATTCTTAATTTTTACTTTACCACATTTCAAATACTGAAATAATCAGCCTTATTGATTTTATTAGTTTTCTAACAGATTTTTGTTAATATTTGTACAAGCATGGAATAGTGATACCTTTTGTTTCTTAATCTCCATTTTGTATTTTAGATATACAGTAGTGAGTAATTGATTTTTGAAGTGTTTATTTTGGTACATAAATCGAGATTCTGATCTTTTTCTTACAAATAATCTGTTTGAATTTATTCAGAAATAAAATAATGTCTAATTATTTGCATTACTAAATATTAATTTAAATACTAGATGTGATGTGATGAAATTATTTTTAGTTCGACTCTTTAATATAGATAAAAATATCTTTTATGAAATACACTTTATTTATTGACCTGTAAACATACATACACTTTTTTATTAGTGAAAGAATATTCAACAATACAATTATTACTAACATTTATTTACCTATGTATTTATTTATTTTATGACTGTGATAAGGCAATGGACATGTCTTTTTCATGGACAAGCTAGATGTTTTACTTCTTCTCTCTTATGCATTTATATCACAATATCAATTTAAATGGAAGTTATACATTTGTATTGTTACATTAAATGTAACAACTATACAATTTGAGTACAGTAATGATATAAAACTACACAATTTGCATTCTTTAGAGCCATTGTATCAATAATTTACTTGAACTTACACGAGTTTAACTTTGTTTTGAAATTAAACCTATATTGCACAAAATCTTAGTTTAAATCATCTGGAACTTATGTTTGAATAGGTTGGCAATTCTGATTGTTGGCTTTAGATTGTTTTTTTGAGTCATAATTGTTTTGGATTTCCTGTATATAGTAAATCATACATTAGTAGATATGTTTGGATGGACAAAATAAACAAAACCATCTACAGAACATGTGCATGTCTGTCTTTTTGTTCAAAACATTTTCTATGGAATGGATTTGTTGATTCAATAATTTTGTAAACAGGTTTAAATCATTGCATCTTTTCAAAATGGTGTAGTTTTGAAATTTTATATTAGAAATATCTAAAAAAACCTATAGGTTTTATAATAAAAATTTCAACCTTTTTTGTCCAAGTCTGAACTTGATGATATTTGGTCTAATTGTAGCGTACAGGATAATTTTATATTATATACGTAATTGTATATTTTGGCAATGAACAACTTTAGTGCATTGGATGCTAGTGTTTTCTTAAACAAACCTTTTAATTTTTAGAAAGTATTTATTCTTGTAAATGTACTGGTCATTTGATAACCAGAAATATCTCAATTTCTTTGTTTATTTATGTTAAACATATATTTTTAATAATTTGTTTAGTACACAAAATAAATTTCATTGTTCCACTCGGTGATTTAATCTAAATAAAAATATTATTTAAGAGAAAAATTATCTACTGGAAATTGTAATAAATTTTCTCTTAAGATTGCCTATTTGTGATAGCCTATATTAGGCACAAACCACCACCAGGGCTGGTAAATTATCATGGTGTGTTTCAGACAAAGAAGTTTGCTGACGTCATCATTCCAAGAGGAGCCGACAACACGGGTTAGTACCTGCATGATTTTATTACTTTATCCATGGTTTTAATAAAACCATTTCAGAATTGTTTTATTTTTTCAACCAACTACAGTAAGTCCTCAATTACAAATATAATATGTAGCGGAGCCATAAGACCTTATTGGTTGCAAATTTTGATTACTTTCAGAATTTCTAGGTATTTCCTCAAAAATTAAAAAAAAAATTCTTTAAAATTGAGGGGGTTGTGGGTGAATTTTTGGTGGAAAGTTAAAAATTTGAATTCAACGACCCATAAAACATAAAGTTAAACTATTTCCAGAACTACCATGAATTTTTCCTGATGAATCTCCTAATGCCTGGACTATTAGTAATGTGCATCTTGTAAACCTTGACCTCCACAAGAACAGCTAATTATATGCCACACCACAATCTACTACCTGTGAAATTACTTTATAGTTTCTATGATTAAAAAAAAAAAAATTCTTAGAGTTTTGTGTTGTCACAACTTTGTTCATATCACCCATATATTCTAGATCAGATATTCATAAACTGAGGACATACTGTAATTGGCCATACAATCTAAACAAATTAAAGATTTTTCTGAAACTTTCCAAACTTTATTATTTAATTTGAGTTGCTGTGCAATATTTTTTTAAAATTTGAATTAAATTAAAATTAGAATGGTGATACTAGTGTTTCATTAAAAATTGTAGATTTACAAAAAAATTTGAGGTTTTGAAGCATTTACTTAAAGTATCTTTTTAATAACTTTAGTGTGTAAATTTCAAAAGTATTTTATACAAATTTAACCTAAATTCATTCAGAAGAAGCTTTTGAATATAAATATATTTAATATAATAAGCTTTTTAATATATTTTAGTATTGAATCAAATAAATTGATGTTAGTAGCTTGAGTATAATACATCAAAGTTTTCTAGAAAATATTGTCTGTAGTCAGTAGGCTGTTATTATTAATACTTTAGTTATAATGGTTGGATTGAAAAGAGAATATTAGTTTCTTAAACATTATTTATTCCTGAAAGAAATTTATTTTGTTTGTTTGTAATTTTTACTATTAATAATGTGAATACTGGTAATGAATTAAAACATATCATCGCCAATGAAATGGACATAAAGCTTCTTGTACTATAAGTAGGATTAAGATACACGCAAATATTCATAAAACTATTCTATTATAACAACAAATATGTGACTTTACTCAACAATTAAGTCATCACCATCTTACTACTAAGATATTATTGTTTATCTTGATTATAATTGAAAGCAACTTTAATGGTTTGTTATCAAGCACTCTAGAGGAATGGTGGGTGGACTAAACCATTGTGATACCAGTAGTAGTTCTGGTAAAAGAAGTCACAATGGGATGATTCTATTTGAGGCAAAAAGGGGGAAGGGATTCTTTTGAAAAGTTCAGTAAGAGTGATCCTACCTGTGACTGCGACCCGTTTAATTGATCACTGATTGATTTTTGATCACTGTAATTTTAAGATTTAACCATGTATTGCTATGTTTTAGAATCATTTGTAAATACTATGATTTAATGACAAGATTTAGTCTATTATTACCTAATTTAGGCTTAGAAACATGATGAAGTTGTGTGTTTTTGGATCATATTCGTATAATTATAAGTTTTAGGTTATGTAAATTATAACATCAATCAAAGCTGGCTAAGGGAGTGTGTTTTGATTTCTTATAGTGAACTAATTTCCTAAATGACGTAATATTTAATCGACTAAAAATCAAGAATCTTAAACAGTAAAGTACTCATCATTGATGGAATCATTTAGTATTTGTAAATGATATTATATAAAACCTTTGAAAGTATAATATTTAGTTTCAACAAATGAAAAGTTAAAAGAAAAAAATGTGATGAAGATTGGTTGGTGGTTTGAATAATCAAAGATGGAAAATGTCCACTTCTGTTGTTTGTGAAAAGGTGAGTTTAATTTGTTTATAGTTATTCAATAAATTAATACAATTAAGCATTAATAAACAAACAAAAAAATGTAACAATAATGTTCGTTTAACAAATGTTAAGGTAAATTGGTTTTTGTTTTGTGCAACTATTTACTGCCATATGTTTAGGTGGTTAAGTATTTTGTTAGGTCATGGCCATGTTTGTGTTTTTTATTGCTGCAACTTGGTCATTGTGATATGATGCAAGTTTTCTCAATGAAATTGGTTGCATTTCAGATTAAAATAACAGTTTAAAAGATACATTTTTCTTATAGAAAGCAGCCATGCTTATGATAAACCACAATGAGGTTTATATATGAATACAGTAGACCAATGCTTTTGGTTTACTTTTTGGAACAAATATTTATTTTTCATTGGGCAGGTGGGGAGGTTGGAAGACTGACAGGGCCCTTTCCACTGTGACCTTTATGGATCTTTTGTGGGTTATTCATCTCATATTCTATTTATCTCATATACCCAGGGTTTGTATGAAGACCTTGGGATCATCTCTAAAATTTTCAGGACTTTGAGATGCCATAATTCACTGAAGCTTTGGTGAGCAAATGCTTAACACTCACACAGAAGGTGTTCTGCAACCTCTTTCTAATTGGAAAACAACCAACAGGTATCCTATTCTATCAACTCCATTTTCTGGAGGTGATATCTGATTCAGCAGTGACCCGTCAACAGACCTATCATCCATCTTAGATCCTTTTTGCTTAATGATAAATATTTTATGGCTTTTGATTTAGAAAATCAGATAAAATTCTTTGGCTGTCGAAGTGCTACATAATTTCCTCCCAGTGGAAGAACTCTTTGTTAAGATCTCAACTCTATTTCTTAGATAATTCTTTGGCCTTCAACATCCGGGTTCTACAAAGGTGATCAGCAACCTCTATGCTTGTATTACCAGGCTGTTATTTTAGTACATGAACAAAAATGCCCTCTTTTCTTTTGTAAATATTCAATCTCTCTCTATAACTTTCATAATATTTTTTGTAACTGTGTTTATTGCCCTTTCTTGGCCTTGATTTCATAGCCAACCTTTTCAAGAAGTCTGTTTCAGTTATCAATAATTTTACTTTTGCATTTTATTTACTGTTCTGATTTCTACACCATACTCTGGAATATCATAATAAATATTGTGCTTTTATATGGTTGATTATATTTCCATTCCATAGGACAGAATTTGTCATTCCTATTACTTTCTTCTCACTGCTGATTTTATTTCTTTGATGGACCATCTGTTTCTAATATTGAGCTAACATAACAAAAATTTCTGTACTTTTCTAATTGTTTTCCCATCAGTATAGGCTAGTTCATATGGAACGTTAATTAAATATTCCATTTATTATAATTTATAGCTAGACCCACGTTCTGTATTCCTCAATTGGCTTATCATACAAGAAGTTAGCGTTTTCTCCATCCTGAACTAACACCACCTAGTCTGCGAACAACAGTTGGTATATGAACATCATCCATCAATCTTTACTCCAATCCATAATAAACTTTACTCCAATCTTTACTTCTTCGTCCATTCTTCTAAACATAGTTCTAAATATATTTTAAAGAAAGTTGGAGACATGGAGCACTTCTGCAGTAGTCATAATAAATATAAATTATTATGATAATAATTAAATGAACAGTTGTAATAGATATTTTGCAAAAAAACTAACACTTTAGCAATTATGTTAATTATTTCAAATGTTGATTTATATTATTATGATCTTTTTATATAAAACTTCCTTATTTTTACCATAGAAAACATGCTTATGTATCATTAGATGCAGAATTAAAATTATGACAAATTGAGCTATTGTGGGGCAATTTGGAACACATAGGTAAAAAGTTACTCACCTTTGCCATTTGTGTAACTAGTAGCAAAAACAGCATCTATTATGGGGTTGCTCTCTCTGTGTTTGCGACATGGGTTTTAACAACTAGGCCCAGCCTTAATGCCTTGTATGGTCATACCAATAATTTTTGTAGTACACTGATCATTTATTGATTTCTTTTAAAGTAAAGAAATGATTAACTATCATAATTACTCTTATAATAATTACTCTTATAAATTGGAGTGAAATGTTTGTTAATTGTAATGTACTAATAAGTTTTATCTTCGGAGGTTGTGAATATATTAACCACTACCTGGTAACTCATTCAAGAGTAACAATGTAAACATATCATCATATTTTTTTAAATAACAGTTGTTTAATTTAATTTAATAAAATCAGTTGTTATCATTGAGCTGAATAAATAATTAACATTGAGGTAAACTTTGTGATGTTGATAGTTCTGTAGATATTAATTAATTGTACAATTTTCTCCTGATGTATTTTAAATAGAATTTTAAAGAATTTTAAAAGATAACAGGGCCACCTAATATAGTAGATAATTAGCAAATTTCATTATGATTATTTTTACAACATATTAGTACTGTACGTTTAAATGAATGAACCATTTATGGAAAATTTGATTCATAGGCGAAATTGCTTGCTTATACTATAGAATCAAGCCATTGTTTCACTTGTAATCTAAATTTGTGTTTTTAAAATGAAGTTAGCGGGTTTTTATTTTACTGATCACTATGTAGTACTTCTTTAGGTATTATTGGTTATATTTCCTCTCCATGTATTTTAAATGGGAATTTTTCGAATTTTAATCGTTGTATACATTTCTCTGTTCAATTTATTGAATAACATATATTTTTCCAATTCCACTATGTAGAGGTCTTTATGTGAGAATTCAAAAATGTTTGTAGGTTCAACCCGTTGTTTCATAATTTTTAAATAAAAATAACATAAATTTCTCTGGAAAATTAAATATAGAGATAAAATTGTCATATGACATAAACAAACATTTTTAAACACTTTGGTAGAGCAGAACAGTGCCACATTATAAATTGAGCTTCTACTCCTTACGTTCATGTTAGCAACTTTGTCCTAAGAAGACTTCACATTTTTAGTATTTGGGTGACCAAAACTGTACCATATTTTTTCACATGAATAAACTAATGTTTTCCACTTATATTTGTTCAGATATAGAATTTGGATATAGTGAAATTGGTAGTTATTGTTTTAGAAAACATTCCTCACCATATCTACTGTCTCAATATGAGCATTTTTAGAGAGATGGCAATGAATATATTTTGGTTTAGTGTCGGAGTTTGTGAGAAAATTAGTGCAACCTTTTATTATTTAATATACTGTAATACCTCTGTCAAGTTATATCTTATTTATTACCTTAGATTACATTCATTTTTCTGTTTCAACTATTATAAATACAAGGATGGTATATCTTGACTTGAGATTTATTCTAGAAATAGAATAAAAATAATTTTTCAACCAACATAAAATAAATAAGTTATTGCAAACAACTTAAGCACTGTGTGTAAAAACATGATGTAAGTAAAAACCTCTACTTTTTATTAATAATGAATATATATCCTTATGAGAGTCTATGTGAGAAGGCTATTTTACAATGTTTACACACATTTTAGTAGATGGTACATAATTAGGTCTATTTATGTTTAAAAATAGATTGAGATCAGGGCCTGTTATTAAGGGGACAATCACCAAATATGTTTATGAGCAGGACTGATCAACAACTTGTAATGAGGTACGAATAAGTTCCGGTTTGGTACGTTCCATATTGTGTAATGATTTGGACTAGTGGAGAGTGTTCCTAAACAACATGATTTCTGGATATCGATACAACCCAGAAACAGACTTTCGATGTAAAGTCATCTCAGACTTTCAACATCACTGAGACCAAAAATAGTGCAGCAGATGTGCAGCAATATTAAAGTGATAATCATAGTTTTCTTGACTCCTGTGGAGGGTGGTGTATCACGAGTAGACACTAAAAAGTTTAAAACATTATCAGAGAGTTCTACTTGAATGTTCTTTGTGGCCTAGATGATATCGTGAAGCAAAGAGGCTTGAACAGCTATATCATGACAACATACCATCTCATTCGTGAATGTTATTCAGAGCACTTTGGTCAAACCTTAGAATCAAAACTAAAGGAGAATCTAGTCACGGAACTTTTTATTACCTATCTAGTGTTGTAGATATTGTTAAAAGCTGGTTGAAGGCATCAAGACGTTTGAATTGTCACCATTTTGTAAAACCTTTCTCATAAATTAGATAGAACATTTCTGTTGTGGCAAATTTCACAAAAGCAATATAAACTAAACATATTTCGCGTTTGATGTAACTTCATATTATGGAAAAAAATTAACTGTTATAATAAGTTTCACAAAGTTTATTTTATTCAGATACATTTTTTGTTGTTATATATCATCAGGTTATTACATAAATAAAACAGTCATTTAATATTTATATGAGTGACAGCACAAAGAAATGAAGGGGGGGAGGTTGAAAGTAAATAAACAAGGTTGACCAGAAGAAACTATTGGAGAATGTGAACCTATACGTAAGCCTATTGTTTAGGATCTCTGGGTAATCTTGCTTTCTTCCTTTAACACCTTCTTAAGTAAAGATGTTAAGTAAAAAAAAAAATCTTAGTTTGTCATTCATATACCCTATGCTGTATATACGAAGTTTGTTTTTTTAAAGTAAAATCCATTCTGAAATAAAAAGAAGACATCAAATGATTAAAATAATTTATTTAAAAAAAAAAAAAATTATATAGTTCATATCAGCTTCCTTATTCTATCATTATAGAAGTTGTCATCAGTTTCATGAAACCATTATAAATAACGGCCGTCTCTTTGTTAATCAATCTTTTCAAAGTTCTCCAATACAAACCATTTCTATAAATGCATAAATAAGAGATGATCATTTGGTGTGAGATCAGAGCTATAGGGTGGATGACAACAATCGAACAGTTTAACCTGCTGTGGGATGTTAAGTGTTATTATTCAAAGCTAATCTCACTGAACAATAGTTTTGTAATCTCACATATTTTGTTTTGTATATCTCCTCTAAGTTTCCACAGGGTTTGATAGAACATGTCAGCATTAATATTGATTTCACCTTAATAAAATCAATCAGTAAGATGCTATTCTTACCTCAAAAAATAGTAGTCATGATTAAAATTTACTGTAGTTATAACATTTTGTCCAGTAACCTCAACAAGTTGCTTAGGAATTTCAACAGCACTATTATTATGTGCTATCAAAATACATATCACAGCACGAACTTCACTGTTAGTGGGTTTATTTGTCATAGTACCTATTTTAAATACCTCGAACACCACAACAATGTATATAAAAATGACAATAGTTGGTTATTGTGTCTTAATATAACTCCCCTTGTTTTATTTCAATGATAAGAGCAAAACCTATGTAGCTGAATAAAGTTAACTATGTGAAACTTTCAATTAATTTATTTTCCCTTAGAAAACCAACCTTTTTTGTATTAATTTGTAAACAAAAATGGAAAGGAGATTTGCAACGGTAGTGACACTTAAGACCAAGACTTAATTTGTGTTAAGGGATTTAATTTGCTCCAGAGTTCACAAATGGTTATCATCCCAATTTTTTTGTGTAGGTATTTATAAGATATTTTTATAATTGGTTGTAATTGAATCCCGTAATTGTATATGTAATTTATTAAATATATATAGCACAAGGTCAAGAACAGTGATAAATTACTCCTATAGGTAGGATCAGTGAATATTTCATTGAGTGTCAGTATTTCCAAGAGGAACATTTAATAGCCAAGAATTTATAATATATAAATTTACTAGTAGGAAGACTTTTGAGGTAGGAAATAATTTTATGTAATCTAAAGAAAATAAACAATATTGAGTTTTTATTGAAAATATCAGTTTTTACTTTAAAAAAAGTAGTTTTTGGAATTATGTCTTTGCAGTGCCTTAGAACACAAACCAGTAGATCAAATTTGGTGGATGAGGATATTTTGACCATATATTGATATACTTATTGTAGCTCATTAAGATATCTTTAATAATTTTTGCATATTAAATTTTAAAATCTCAAAAGTGGCCAGTATGACCGTGATTAAGTTATGCTTAAATGTAGCTTCTAAGGATGAAAATAAAAATTTCAATTCAGAAAGTGTTGACAATAAAAATGGGATGTTATATAAAAGCTTGAATATCTCAAAATCAATCCAAACGATTTCACAATTAAACACATTTTGGGGAAAATTTATAATCTAACCCAATTTGCCTATTCGCATTGAAAAAACAATTTATGGTTCACATATAAATTGTAAAAACCATTTATTCATGAGTCACAATATTAATTTGCATACATGTTCTCACATGGTTTGGGGATAAATTGTCACATTTTAACAAAATTTAATCGATATTGTCTCTAGAGTAATTTAAGATAATCTAATCCTTTTATGTACATGAGTTGTTTAACTTTTTGATCAACTCTTAAATTTAAGTTTTTAAGAAATATCTAGTACAGTAATACTAATTAAACTAAAAAAGTAATACTAAAATTAAAGAAACACTTTCAAGTAAATTTAAACAAATATACTGGTACTGTTTACCAAATTTTGTTGTATATATACCTGCCCAAGGTTTCATCTGTTACAACATTATAAAAAGACTATGGGAATAAAAAGGTTTAGGTACCGTAAAGTATTACAATATCTCGAAAAACTACTTTATTTGATGTCAAGAGTGGAATTGGTAATTTTATATCAGTTTCACTATTGGCGTCAAATAAAGTAAGCTTTTCAGATAATAAATTAATGGAATGTAAGGCAGAAATTTCATAATGATGGTACAATAGTTGTTTATTATAGCTACAAAATACTTTAAAATCGAAACTTCCAAAACTTTTTTGTTGTTAATACAGTTATGGTAAATAATTTACACAAAAAGATAGTTTTTATTTCAAATTAAAAAAGAAGATAAACTTTTTTTTTGATAATATAGATCGATTCAGGTGGTCTTAATAACCAAAAAGTTCCATAGAAATAATGTTCGAAAACACTGTTTAGCATCTGTCAGTCTGTTTGTCCATTTTCTACAAACATTTATATGTCTAAGGGGGGGGGGAGGATTTAGATATATACATCTAATTTTATATGAAACCATTTCAAAATTGTATTTATTTGAATTATTTGATATCATTCTCCTCAAAAATGGGTAACATAATACAAAAATTAAAATAGGGATATTTTGCCCTTTTAACAATAAATACAATTCTATTTTTAGTTTGTTTGCAGGCCATAGAATAATTGATATGTCGATTCAAAAATGATTTCTTTATAATTCACTATAATATTCATATTTAGTGCTCTTAAAGTTAAGCTTGTTTTGACAACCTCACATGATTTTGTAATTCCAAAGTTCACACAAATTTAGAGGCAATTGGAGTGTAGTAGTCACTTGGAAAGAAATGATTTTTTGTTGATAAATGGAAGTAGTTACGCAAAAAGGAACCATCCTACAAAATTGTTTAAAATGAGATATAGGTCCCATGTTGTTCAGCTCAGTGAGTTTTATTTTCTGCAAAAAAAAACCAAGCCTCACTATACTTTTTATTTTAGTTTTTTAAAGAAAAAACCAGACGATTTGCTTATGGAACTTCTACATTTTACAATAAGATTTCAAGCGCTTTGGTTCTTTTAACCCTTTATTTTTAAATCTTACTCTTGGAAACCAAGTAGCTTGGTTCTTTATTGCAATATTGAAGTAACACAATCATATAGAACCATAAGGTTTGGTCCTGTTTTGCAAAATAGTAAAATACATTTTTAATAGTTATAAAGAAGGATAAATCTTAATCGATATTCTTGATCAACAATTTCGATGGCCCCATAAAGAGTTAGACACTACACAAAGACGGCCAGGGCGCCACACTTCTTTAACATGACCAAATGGAAAGTCTATTACGGAGGGAAAGTTAGGTTAGATTTGAAATCAATTTTTCACCTAATTCCAAGAGTTCACCATGAGTTTTATAGATCACTAACATCGAGTTCTGAAATTGAAGATGACACTGACGGCTTTGTAGGCGAAGATCATATCGACATCTTAGAAAATGAGTAAACATAAATGTACATTGGTTTTTTTATTTATTTATTTTTATTTAGTTAAACTATAATTTACAAAAAGAACCATGTAGTCTAACTTTAAAAACATTTACATTATATTGCAAAAAAGAACCAAGTAACATGGTCTCTCTTTGCTGTAAAATTGAAAAATTCTAAAAGGAACCATCCCACATTTTCTTTATTATTTTCAAATTGTGCCAAAGTTTATATATTTCACTTTATAAAATAAAAACTAATATTATTAATTTAAAATAAAGAAAACAACAAAACAATTGTAGCACAACAAACAGAATTAGAATCCATTGTCAACTTTGATGCCATTTAGCTCAGTTTAAAGATAGTGTGGGTTGGTTCCATTTTGTATAACTACGTCCAAATATGTTATCCTTTACTTATAAAATTAAAAATATTAGTTTCCCATTAAAAGAGGAAATTATCTTATATTTGTAATTGTATATTAAGTTAACCGTGAGGTACTGGGGGGAGTAGTATAGGAAATAGGGATTCTATTCCTATAGTACAGGGATTCTAACTCAATGGTGATTACACATCGGAACATGTTGATCTCAACCCATTTGTAGTCAATCTAAGCAAATACTAGCTCTTTTTGACCGATCTGAACCCATCGTTAGTCAATCTCAACTCTTTGTTTGGCAAAAACCGAGGAGCACGAAAGTTGATCTCAACCTATTTTGTTGATCTCAACTTTTTTTTATCAGAAAAGAAAAGCATGAAGGCGATCTAAGAAAATCCTAGCTTATTTTGTCCGATCCCAACCCATTGTTAGTCGCTCTCAACCCATTTTTGTCGATCTCAACCCATTTTCTAATGATATGAGGAATGAAAATAATTTGTTGTCCTCACTTCTTCAAAAAATTTGAATCGAAAAAAGTTGAAGTTGATTTCAACCCATTTTCGACAAATAGTAGCGTCAAAATTGGCTATAATTTGAAGGTTTTGATCAGCCATCATCATCTCTTCCTTATTTTTAACAATATTTTGATTCTCCATCTCCTTATATATATAATTGGGAATCTTCATCAACAGAATAAGAAGACGAGATAGGGTAATCTTTTTTATCTTCCATAAGACTATGAAGTCTATGACTATGTTAGACTATGAAGACTTGTTGTTTGTTATAATATGCAGATGAAAGTTTCATAGACCAATAAGCGTAATTTTGAAATTTGCCAGAAAACTATTATTTTTTGTACTTTTTCCATATAACATGAAATGTTTTGAAAATAAATACACCAACACACGCCCCCCCCCCATATAAAATACAATTTTTATGGGAACTGTTCATAGAGATTTTTAAACCTGTGTAATTCATAAATATTCTCATTATTTCCCTACCAATGAAGGATTTAATGAAGTGAATACATTTGCACACAGAAAGTTGAATTTTAGTAGGTTTTAAAATACACCACAGAGCTCCTAGAATTTTGACAAGATAAAAACATACTTCGTGTAGTATAACGTACGTTTTAAAATAAGTTGCCAGTGATAAATTTTACATTTGTGTAAAAGAAAAATCGTAAAAATTTACTTCAAAAACGTTTTTTACCAATTTAACGGCATATTTTTTTTAACGACAATTTTCTGACATAAGACTAACAAGTCTGGATCCATAATCCACTTGGATTCTGGATCTGAAATCTGAAAGTAGGATTCTGGTATTTACAAAAACATTTAGCGGTTGGGAATCTTCAACTCTCTATTTGAGATGGAATCAGGAGTACTATAAAGAGAACCTCTACTCAGTAGATATTCTAATAAAGAAGGATCGAGTATTTCTCTTTAAAATTCCCATGAACAACGCCACATTATTGTTTTTTTAATCTTTATCATATAAATATGTGCTTTCGTCTCTTGAATTATTATAATTTTCAATTTGTTGAATTCTGAAACTTTCCTTATTCATCGAATCGATATCGTTGTTAGCCATACCAGATTTCAAACATTTTTATTACAAGTTTCACAAAATCTAACATTGCTATCATTATTTGAACTTATATTGATATCATTAGTAATATCTTCCAATTTAAATGCTTTTTTTGTTTTTGTATATTGTATCTAATTATATTTAGTCACATTTTAATACAAGTTTCACAAAATATTACATCGCTAACATTAGTCATGTTAGATTTTTAATGCTTTTTGTTTTTACGTCTTTCCCAATTAGCTTTAGTTACATTAATATTACAAGATTCACAAAAATTTTCCTTACTACGATCAACCATCTTCTTATCCTTATTTATCTTATAATATTTATTCTCCTCCATCTCCTTGTCCTCTTATATAGAATTGAAAATTCGTCAATGGAAGAACAATTAGTAGAAGAAAAAGTATTATGCTGAGTATTTTAGTACAGTAAACCTTCGATACTTCGACACAGGAACCTGTCCAGACACGTCACAAAGTGTGTTGTTTTAGCATTCTGCCACTTCCAGGGTTTTAAATTAACAAAAAAGGTTTGATAATGTACTTAAATGAAAGAAATTGAATAGACATACAGTATCGCTTTCCATTCATAATGACAATCTCGCTCGCAAAGTTTAATACAGACTAAAAATATTATCAGGCAAACAATACGTTAGGATAAACATGTGAAGTTGATTGACAGATGTTACAATGCACATGTTTCTCATTGGCCTGTACAGTATTTCTAGATGAGGGGTAAGGTTTATTTGTGTATATGAACCATTCTACGTTTAAGAAACACAACCCTATTTCCAAGAATTGAAGATAACAGTTTCCTATGAACAAAACTACTTTGTACACAATCCAATGAAATGACCTTCACAACTGCAGCATTTTTCCCATGTGATATTTAAAATCTTTATAGCATTATATAACTGTACTACTGTATACAGTTTTATTTCAGGTAGTTATAAAAAATAAATCTATGAAATTTTATATGTGTAAAATGAAAGTTAAAATGTGATTTTTCGGTAATTACATAATATTCGGCTTCATATCGGTTAATAGAGAAACTTGTTTACATTTCTTTTTGCGCCATTTTTATTTTTACAAACCGAACTTCTAAACTTTTTTTTTACTACCTTGGTTTACCCGGAACTCGGTTAGTCGGGGCTCGGATAACTGCAGCTCTATTGTACTTTTACTTTTGTTTAATGTTACAGTATCAATTAAATTTGTGCAATTTGCTTATAAAAGTCGTGTTTTTAATGCTCCCTATGTTATTAGTTTATGTCCAATACACTCCCTATAGTTCTACACTTAGATACTTTGATACCTCCTAAGTCGACAAAGTGTCGAACTATCGAAGTTTTACTGTAGTTCATTTTCCATACTTTGATCAACAATCAACTCTTCCTTACTTATATTATTCTCTATCTCCTCCTTATATTTTTATTTATATTTTATTCTTTTCATTACAAACATTTTGTTTTAAACTTCTTTAATGATTGTTCAAAATATCATAATAATTTTGCTTGAGATACAATTATATCATTGACAATCATATCAGTTTTATTATATTTAGAGAAGTAGACTTGAAGCATAGTATTATTCCTTGATCTTGAAATGTTATCTCTCTGTTTAGTTGTATCGATAATGTAAACACATTTGTCATGCCAAAATGAGGAGGTTAATGCCAACATATCCAAATCATCAGAGTAAACTCTTTTGAAATCTTTGTATATTTTATATGCGATCGCACAATTACCTTTCTCGAGATCTAAATTTATCATCTCATCTGGATAATTTTCTCATTAATTCAAATACGAATCTTTTTCACTAGCACTAAACTGAAACTAGAGTGATCAACTGTTTGTTGTTCTGAAGCTTTGGAAACTGATCAGAAAGAATGTAGGATTTTTGTTATATCGAAATGTAACAGATTAGCTCCTTTAAGCATAATTTATTGTACACATTGCTATTTTCTAAATTCAAACGGAATAATTTTGATATTGGTCAACTTTTTTATTAGCATAATTTTCGATTCTGAATTGAATTCTATCAAAGATAATCGTATGAGGAATTCCAATATAATAACTTTACCTACTACTGGCAGGGTAGCATTGTCTAATGTTACATCCATTTTGTAAGGTTTCCACCTATATGCATCATTAATAAACATAATTGTAAATCCACCTTTATAGATTGGAGTTTTGATATTGTTGAAAAATTCTAAACCTAAATGTGCTAAATCTCCAATGAGATAAAATTTATTTTTATTTAAAATCTGATATGAATCCTCAGTTACGTAATGAATACAATTCGCTCTTTTTGTACAAAACGTTAGCTCTAAACTTACTATTGATATCAGGTTGATCAACTTCCTCTATCTAAATGATTATGTTTCTTTACTTCAATCTTGGAGATTAGGAACGGAACGAAATTATCAATGAGTTTAATATTTTCCCCTCCACCATAATCAGCACCATCAGAATTTTTTACATACGATCCTGCAATGAAAAATTGATATCTCGATGTGGAAAACGAATCTCCATAATCAATAATAAATTCTGTTTTCTTTATCGGCTCATTTAAATTGAACGTACTCATAGGATAAAATGATTTGTACTCATCATTCCTAAAAACTATTAACCTAGAAATATTTATTTTCTCTTAACAACTATACATAAATGATCGCATTAATCTTAATTCTATCGTTGTTGTAGAACAAATTATTTTGACCTAGATATTTTACAAGTTCTAATGGAGGATTTATATCACCATATGAATCGAAATAATATTTTTTAACTCTCTTTATAGTACACTGTCCAATGAGATCGACCTTTAAATTTTTTGAAGAAGTGAGGACCAAAAATTACTTTAATAATAATAATAACAATAATACACTTTATTCATATCATTGTAGCATTACAACTTAAATTCCGTCAATACAAAATCAATTTTCACTACAAACTAATATCATATATATTTATATTAGACAACTACAGCAACATTTATGCTATTTCATTACTTCAATTCCTCAATAGAATGCAGTGGTTTTGAGATAATATATTTCTTTAAAATTATTTTAAATCTATCTTTATTATTTCACTTTTTTTATTTCTATTTATAAAGTCTATTTATAAATTTACTTGGTTTTTTTAAAGAGAATATCAGCTAGTATTTCAAAATTATCTCTACCTATGGTCAAATAGTTGTGGTTATCTCCAAAATGGGGTAGATATCCAGAATTAAATTTAGTATGTATTATTGTCTGAAATGTATAAATGCTAAAAATTGTCATTATGTTTAAGTTCTTAAATTGTTCTTTACGTATCTTTCCAACCTAATTTGAACATAATCCGAATTGCTTGTTTGCAGAATAAGCAATCTTTCCAAATTTTTAGTAGAAGTTGCTCCATAGATAGAGACCAAACGTCATAATTGAATGAACATGTGCAAAATAAACTATTCTCAGTGTATTCATACTGCAAATCCTTGATAACCTATATAAAACAAAGAGCCCAGAAGAAATTCTTCTCATATCAAAATCAATGTGAAGTTTCCAACTCAACTTATTGTCATATATTAGTCCCAAAAATGTTGTTTGACTAACAAATCTTCTTCAGTTCAACATCGTCTAAGTATATTTTTGGTTTGGTTAAAAGCGATTTCTTTTTTACTTTAATGTTAAAGTGCATGACATGCGTTTTCGATAAATTCAATAAAACTTGATTTTCAGAAAAGAATTTATAAATTTAACCTAAATTATATATAGCTATTGTTTCAATTTGTTCATTAGAAATTCCACTGACTCTCAGGTTTGCATCATCTGCATACAGAAAAATGTTATTTTTTTCAATGTCTGAAATTACATTAGTTAAACAGTTTATATAGCACAAGAATAAGAAAGGTCACAATATTGAGCTTTGGGGAACACCATGTTTAATGTTTTTTTTTTTTTTTTTTTTTTTTTTTTTTTTTTTTTTTTTTTTTTTTTTTTTTTTTGTTTGCTTTGATTGAGTCGATATACATTGATTTTTACCATTCAAATGCAGTATTTCCACAAACTGCTGTCTATTAGTCAAATAAAACTTAAACCACATAAGTACAGGTCCATTATGCCTATTTGTGAAAGTTTATTTATTAATCTTGAATGTGATACACTTTCAAAAGCTTTACTACTTAGATCCATATATATCCTCAGTACATTTTCTCCCTTATCTACAGAATTTATAACAGAATCCAGATAATCAATTGCAGCTGTAATTACTGAATGACAATGTCTAAATCCATGCTGCTCTTTATCAAATAGATTAGAAATATCAAGAAAGCTAATAGTAAGTCTATTGAACATTGCTCGTTCATTATTTTTTGATATGACTTAATAAAGCTAGAGGTCTATAATTTGCCATTTTTAAGGTATTACCTTTTTTATAAAGAGGTTTTATTTTTGTTATTTAAAATTGTCCAGAAAGAGCCTAGTTATGAATGATGAGGTAATAATATGTGCTAATGGCTTAGCTAAATAACTACTGGCCTACTTTATAACTATAATTGGAAGTATCGTCATAATTGGAAGATCGTCATATCCAGCAGAAAATTTGTTTTAAAAAAACAAAGTCATTATCACTAACTGGAGTACATAATATGAGTTTAGCCAAATTCTGATTAAATTTTATCTCTGGTACCAATATTTGGCTGTTGCCTATTTTAGGAATTACCTCCTTATCCATTACGTCATTGAAAAAATCATTAAAAAAATTACAAATTTTAACCGAATCAGTAGGTATGCATAGTGTCATTAACATTAATTTTTTTTTCAATTTTACCTTTTGTTTTTTCCTTATTGTTGATTTCAGAGTTAATTATTCCAGGTAGTTTTTGAAACATTAGATGAATTCAAAATTTTATCATTAAGGTACTAATTATTTGCTATAAATTCTTTTTTTAAATACCTTGTTCAATTTCTTCGTTACTTTTTAAAAGTTCTCCATTATTATTTCTCTTCCTAAATTATTCAACTGTACAAAGTGCTTCTTTCATTCTTTAACTCTTTAGTTATTAACTTAACTTAGTGTTAAAGTACTGTGTAAATCTTACTAGTGGGAAACTAATATTAAAATAATACATAAATACATTATAAAACCTATTAAATTTACAATTAACTGTGGTATTATTAAACATCTGATTTCAAGATTCTTTTACTATCATATCAGCAAAATACTTCAAATTAGCTAATGAAAACTTTCTACAGATTTTAAAAATGATTTTTAATTTTATTTGATTGTTGTCCAACAATTCTAAAGTCCAGCGATTGAGCATCGTGTTCAAATAAAAGAGTATTTATATTTTTATAACAGAAAGAATCTCATAAAAAATTTTTTTTAAATGGTGAGAAAGTTATCTATTGCACTTTTTGACTTTTCTGTAATCCTAGTTACAAATTTAATTAAATAATCAAAATTACTTTCATTGCTCACATCGTCAGAAAGTGGGTTGAGATCGAAAAAAATGGGTTGAGATTGACACAAAGAGCTAGGATTTTCTTAGATCAACTTTCGTGCTCCTCGTTCTTTACCTAAAAAAGATTTGACATCGACTTATGTGCTCCATGTTTCTGACAAAATAAGAGTTGAGATCGACTTTTTTGGAGATCTAATAAAGTTAGGTTGAGATTGACATGTTCCAATGTGTAAACCCCATTGAGCCAGAATTCCTATTTCCTATACTACTCTCGGGATCAAATATTACAAATGAACATCATTTTGAAATGGTTTTATATAAGATTAGAAAGTTTAGTAGACAATTTTGAAAAATATTATTCAATATCGTATGGAATTATTGATCTTGAACTTTTCAATGTCTTCCTTTGGTATACAAAACGGATATATGGAGTGTCTAGTTCTTTGGGACTCTTTGTTTATTTAGTCCAACTTCAATCGATATGTATCTTCAAAAATTTAGTTTAAAAAAAATTTTGCTTTTTTAAATCAAAATGAACTTTATTGTAATTTTTTTACACGTAGTTTGGTAATCACGAAAAATTTCTACCTCCATTTTTTTACTGATCTCTTATTTCAGGAACCGAAAAAATTATTTCAACATGCCATTTGTCTGTCACCGTTATCATTGTCTGTACTATAGTTTGGTCATATATAGAGAACCTATTAAAATTCAGAAAAAGCAAATCAAAAGTGTTAAAATGAAGGCCATTTTAAGGAGTTTTTGTTTATATCTTATGTGTTATTCAACGTATGTATATCACACTAAATTAGATACAAATTTACCAATTTTAATTCTGCATGTAATATTACTCATCCACAGCTTTTTACGATGACAAATTGTGAAGTTATTGTAAAAGAAATTCTATCTGTAACTGGCTCATAAATAGGTATTGTAACACTTCAGGTGATTCGCCTTGTTTTTTATGTGATCTTTAGTAACTTTTGACAATGGTGTAACAGAAGAAACCTCGGTCAGATATTTAATACAATTTTATAGAATAGTACAGATGTTTTTGTCATTTACTTAAAATGAATTTTCATAAAGTATTAACAATTAATATTTTTGCTTGTTCAATAATTAATTTGGGTAAGTGAAAAGGTTCAACCTCCCTCCTACTTAAAGTAATATTATTATATATAACTAACGCAGGTTACTAATGGGTTCTTTGTGTTGGTTTGGATTGCAGTGGCAATTGACTTGATAGTCCATCACATCTGGGATCTGTTGCACGGATCTGCTTCAAGCCATCACAAGTTCCCGTTCCCGACCTGTCAACGCAGAGCTAGCTCGAGCTCTGATACACTCAGTCGTTAAACATTTCCAAAATGACTGTGTCCAAAATATATATATTTAACCCGTTTATGTTGTAGGTTTTTAGGATATTTTACTTTTTCAATAGGTGATGAGTTAACATTATAAAAAAATATTGTTTGTATTTAGTTTTTTAAATATTTTCAATACTATTTTTATTTAGAAATATATATTTCTATTATTGTAAAAATACAATAATTATTTATTGTATGTAGTTGAGAGAGAAATTTAAGTTTAAGCTATTAAATTTATTAGAATCGATACATAATACGAAAAATACTTAGAAGCATTATTTATCTTAATATTTTTACCCTTTGCGGTTGGGTGGCCAACACTGCTGGATAAACCTCACTCCCGGTAAGGCACTTACCGGTAGTGCACTTACCTCAAAGTAATCTCAGGTCGAATGGCTGTGCTGGCCATGACTGTTTCTCTGTCAGATTGACCACTATGTTGCCCTTATCCACTACTTCAGTTTGTATCATGTTTTTGTTTACTTGCTGAAAATGTGATAAGATCTGGAGTTTTAAAATTTAAAGTCCAAAAACGATTTAAATGTCAATGATGCTTTGTTTTATAGAACACTAATAAAATGAAGAAAAACATTTTATAATTGTACTTATTAAATTATGTTATACATAAAAATAATATTAATTAATAAAAATAGACAAAAAAATTACAGATGCTAATAACTATTTTTAAACTACTTTTATTCAATGAAACTATATTTTGAATTTCTTTAACGTATAGTCTTTTTCAAAGCATAGTCCAGCACTAAGACCTGGCTGACATTCACATGTTTTCAAAATAACTTTCTTCTTTTTCGGATTCCTCTTTCACTATGATACATACAATACAGTCTTTTATTTTCCTGTCTTCAAAGGGCCGCAGTAGGTATAGTTTGCCATTAAATCACTCCTCTTTTCCAAATCTGATGGTCGGTGTCTTTTGTTTACATTTTCAGCTATCCTTGGCAAGCTGATATCTAAATTTTGTTGTCTTACTTTTTGCTGTTGAGGTTTGTCTGTGTTGAACAAAAGGAATGTATTGACTATTCCTACTTATATTAGCAATAAAAAAAACTTTGCATCACCATTTAATGTACTTTCTAAAGAAAGCATAGGGTGATATATATTGGTCAGCTATATCGACAATCCAAATCGACTCGTATTTATTCTTTACGATATTCTTTACGTTTTTCACAATGCCTTTTCTATTCACTCATCTTAAAGTCTGTGTTGAGTCATCATAAAATGTGTTAATCATTTTCACATTATTGAGTACCTTTCCAAATGAAAAGGAAATATTTGTCATCTTTTCTAAAAGCTTTTATTTCTCCTTGTTTTATTTGATAGTTGGCACACTTATTTTGGGGTTTTTTAGCTGCCTTTCTTTTCTTCCTTACTGGTTTTATTTGAGGAGGCAATCCTTTTCTGTTCTGCATGATAGTTCTAGTTTTGTGGACTTCATGTCGTGAAGTGCTGCCGTCAAGTTTAAATTTGAATAAAAAACGGTCAGTGAAAACATGAAATCCTTCAATAGTCCTATAATATTCTTCTAATTTTTGTATTAGGTGTAAAAGTACCCTGCTAGTAACAACTAAGCCTTGTCTGTCCATAACGTCTGTTGTTGATTTTCCAAAATATGGGTCTAGGCCACAAATGTACCCAGTGTTTGATTCCGAGACTACAAAAATCCTAGTACCCTATTTGATGGGTTTGTCCTTATTATATATCTTGAACAGTACTGTGCCTTTAAATCCATTCTACAGTGCTCTCATCAACACTGACTTTATGATGAGGGATATAGTACTGTCTAAGTAAAGTACAACTCTCCACACATTCCCAGAATGTAAAATGACTCTTCCTACACAGGTCCATTGTGAAGTGGACTGACATGGAGGTTCGAAAAAAATTGTCGAAATCCTTCTTTAGAAAAAGTGTCTTTGAAAAGGGGTTGGTAATCAACGTAGTCATTAAAAAAATAATCATAAATCGGGCTTAGGGTTCATTCCCATGTTTATCAACATTCCTAAAAAAGCCTTCATTTCTGGAAGCGTACCTGTTTTCATGACCACCATACTTATCTTTTCTTTAACAGAGTATTTTTTTTTTTAGATTTTATCCTGAGCATACTATTTGTTTCATTTAATATTTCTATCAGTAAACTGTTTGTAAAAAAAAATATTTGAAAATATTCATTCTCTTACTGTGGTTTTGGGTCTCGAGGGGGTTGAAAGCCACTAACATTTACCTAATTAAATGTATTCAAACTTACATCATTTGTAGCCCATTCCCTCCAGTCATTTTCTTCATTCTGCTCTTCAATCCCTTCTCCTCTCTCATTGATCTGTCCATGATTTCCACTTCCTCCAACTTGTTCTGTTGCTTTTTTATTGTCATCCTTATTAGCATCCTCTCCTAAACTTATAGGTACTTATTAAAAAAAAAAAATCTTCACCAGTAAAAATCTTCATAACTCTCGTTCATGTTGTTCACACTTACATTAGAATCAATATCACTTTCATGATCTGACTCACTATCACAGAAACTATCTTGATTATCCAGTTCATTTCTTATATCATTAGATATCGAGAATTGTAACTATATATACTACTGAAAACAAAACCAAAGCATGCGACTAACACAGTAAAGCATGTGGAATCTCACTGGGGACTGAATGATATCAATATTTTACCGGGAAACGGGATTGCACAGTCTTGCCAAATTTTAAAACTTGAACATAGTTATAGTTCTGTATTTCTTTGTAAGGTTTCTCCATAATACAAAGAGAAATAGAATAAATATTTATAATAAATCCATGAATCATGTAAAGTGGCCAACAGTGCTAGACAGCCAAGTGTAATGGAAAATCACTAGTGGCTAGCAGTGCTGGCCACCCGAGCTGACGAATTTTCTTAAAAGACCATTCAGACCGCAAAGGGTTAAAAAATTTGATACTATACAGTCTGAATTTGGCTTGATTATTTGTGATTTTTTTTTATATCGCAGTTTGACAAGTGTGTGTGTTTTGTATGCTGGGTATTTTCATATGAAGGTCTCCTGACCAGAATTTCTGATTTCAATAAATTGGTAATAAATAGCTGATTTTTGTACCATGTGAATACTATAAGCCTTCCAGAGATAGTTTTCCTGTCCATTGTTAATAACTTCAACAAATTTTATGGATACAAAGCTAAATCCTTGTACAAAATGGAATATACTTCACCACATTTTTTAAGTTCTCCAACTGTACTATGATTACCCTACATGTCTGAAGTCAGTATTGTCATCATTGCAGTAATGAAGGCCTACCAGAATATGAATAATTGTCCTCCACTGACGCGTGGTCATCTTTAAAACTGTTGTAACATACCTTAATTTGTGTGAAAACTTACTAAATCTTCCAGTAGTTGTCACACAGGTATCACTAAGTTTGATACAAAACTATTCCTCAAGTTGTTATATTGTTTTGCTGAAAATTATAATCGGATGGGCGATGAGTAGACGCTTTTCCTCATAGTTGATGGCCAATGATTGATAATGTCTGCTGTAGGAGGGAAAAAATCATATGTGAACATGGAGATACTTTCTACCTCATCACTCGAGTTTCATTTCTTTCGATGGCAAAAATTCAGATCAAAATACTTCTTGAACACAAATCTTATATATTCATCCATTATATTATAACACATTCAGAGGTTGTTTTATATTAAATAAACATGACAAATTAAACACACACAAAATTATATAGTAGAACTTGATTAATCCAGAGTAACTGAGGCTTTAAGTTGTCTGTAATAATGAAATTCTGGAATTAAAAAATAACATATCAAATGAGCCAAGATACGATTATAATACCGTGTAGAAAATAAATAGACATTGAATACTTAGATGATCTTTCTGATGTATTCTGAATATCACGGCTTTCTGGTGTATTCTGATGTCTCTTGCACGGCTACTCCAGATGAACGACGTTGGGCAATCCCTTCATCTAAGGATTGGTTTTCAGGCATCCACATTCTTTTCATAGCACTTGCTTCCTTTTCCAGATTAAATTTCAGGATAAATTTTTATATATAATCCTTTTTCTTAAATGTCTAAAGCAGTCTATCTGACATTTCAACAGTATAAATAAACTCATATTATTAAGTGTGAAAATAGTATATAAAAGAGAAAACACCAACATAGCCCTAATAGATTTAGTTTTTATCCAACATGGCCCTAGAGTACTAGACTATGTTGGTGTTTTTTTTTTACTCTTTTATTTTCTAGTTGCACATTTGATACCGAGAGTTGATTGATACTCTTGAAATGTCATGTATTAGTTTTCCTATACACAATTGATGGTAAATGTCCGATTAAGCCATATTAATAATATGAACAATCTATAATTATCAAATAACTTTAAAATCAGATCACATAGTTTGTTGTGATGAGAGAGAGGCTTTGTGTTTAGGTTTCTTGCTTTCAGCGTGCTTACTGGATGACATTTCAAAGGACATAATAGAAGTTCATTAGTTGATCCTACATTGTAAGGTAAAATTGAAACTATATTTGAGTTGTGTCATTCCCTCCTCTATACACAAATTTGAGTTCTGCCCATGTAGTCCACACATAATTTGGAATCAAATGACAGTTTATTCATAGAATTCATTGTAGCCTAATGGATTGTTATATTTATATATGAATGGTTATAAATACCTTGTTTGTCAAACAATCCTTATTTTTTGTGCGACATGTTTCGCCGTTACACAGACGGCATTTTCAAGCTACACTTTACATACACAAGACACTAAATATTAACAACATTTATCAACACTAAAAAAGAAGAAGTTATTCTTGTACATTTGTACACGTTATATGAATTAAAACTGTCTTTAAGTAGCCACATGTTACACCAGCTGGTTCTGCTACTTGGCTGGATGAAATCTAAGGTCTTATCTAGATTTGTGTAGATAGGTCTACCCTTTTCTGTTATGTTGTCTGAGCTTTAGATATATGATTTATTAGATCATACATACAGTTAGAATTAAATTTTAGTTTATCATTTAATACATATTTGGGTTGTTTTTAGTGTGTTTATAGATCTCAAATTCCTCTAGTACATCCATAATTTTTCCTTTTTGTGTTTTATGCAGTATTTCCATATGGTCTTCTATGTTTTTGTATGAATGGTTGCTATCAATCAGGTGTTCGGTAAATGCGGATGTGGTTGTGTTGGGGTTCCTTTTGGATAGATGTTCCTTAACCCTTAAAGCGCTATGTAAAAATACTATAGTACGCTCATTTACTGTAAAAAAATTAAAATTATATTTTCTCAATTTTTTTTTTTATATTTAGGTAGTTTTAGTCAAGTAGACAACAGAAATAAATGTTATAAATTTACATTTAATAATGATAGGTCTACCAATAACCATAAGCCTGAGTCTTGGAACTAACCCTACTTCTTGATTTTCTTCATTTTCACTAGAACTATCAACTTCACGGTCAATAATATTGTGTAAAATTACATTTTCAGCCTCTTCTTGTTCTAGGTTATGAAAGTCAACCGCACTAGAAAACTATGCGTTTACAAGTCCATTTACAAATTCGTCAAAATCAGGATCGTCGGGATGAGCCATTACAGTGTATATCAAATATACACATTCGATAAGAGTCCCAGAAAAAGACAAAACTAACAAAATATTTATATTTATTTACCGGCAAAACTCGACGTAAATAAACACACAACACTCGACACACTCAACAGACGTCAACAACAAATGCAAGCGAGAGTGAAAACACGAAAACAGCTGACCGTAGTAGCCCGCGTTTATAGGCGCAAAAAGCAGTACGGGAGCGAACGAATACTAGTCTTTGTTGTCAGGCAAACATTATCGATAACAAAATATTTCTAAATAGTCGCCATATTGGTTTACAGGGTCCAAATAGACAAAAGCGACATTACTATGCACTCTATCGGATATTTTACGATCTACAGCGCAGTAATGGTAGACGATTGAGCGATCACGCTTATAGGCGCTAGCCGCGTAGTGGCAGTAGGCAGTGCCGCGTCTGTAGGCGCTAGCCGCACGGTAAGGGTTAAATCTTGTTTTAAATGTCCTTCCAGTTTGTCCTATGTAGTATTGTGAGCATTCGATACAGTTTAATTTGTATATCCCGCTATTACAGAATTTATCATGATTCCCATCCTTTTTATTTATTAATCGACCTAAACTGTTGTCTGTCCTATAAGAAATGCTGTATCCTTGTTTCTATTGCGGATTATTGCGGAGTATTGCAGATTAGGTATTTTAAAAAAAAACTGGATGTACTAGAGGAATTTGAGATCTATAAACACATTAAAAACAACCCAAATAATGTATTAAATGATAAACTAAAATTTAATTCTAACTGTATATATGATCTAATAAATCGTATATCTTAAGCTCAGACAACATAACAGAGAAGGGTAGACCTATCTACACAAATCTAGATAAGACCTTAGATTTCATCCAGTCAAGTAGTAGAACCAGCTGGTGTAACATGTGGCTACTTAAAGACAGTTTTAATTCATATAACGTGTACAAATGTACAAAAATAACTTCTTCTTTTTTAGTGTTGATAAATGTTGTTAATATTTAGTGTCTTGTGTTTGTAAAGTGTAGCTTGATAATGCCGTCTGTGTAACGGCGAAACATGTCACACAAAAAATAAGGATTGTTTGACAAACAAGGTATTTATAACCATTCATAGACAGTTTATTGTTAAGAACATTTTATACACATATGTAATTTACACACAAGTAGATCATGTGATGGAAAAATCAGGTTATTATTTATTAGATGATTCAGGCTACCTAGTCATATAGATAGATAGCATTAGGTTGATTAGAACAAATGTTCTTGGCAAGGGAAATTCATAATTTCTTTCATTATGATATCCAGAATAAGAATATTTTCAACTGTTTCCTGACATGTTTTAATACACACACACACACACACACACACACACACACTGCAATGCGCAGGGTTTGCGATTTTAAGTTAGCTTTCTAATTTAGGAAGAAGCCCCACGTTCTGGGCACCATTTGCTATGTGCCAGTGGGTTTGAGTTTCTATTGTTTCACTCGGGTTCGTTGTCGTGCCTTTCTGGCACCACTTACAACGTCCTGAGGTTCCACAATTTCACTCAGCTTTCTATTTAGGAAGCCACCCCAACCGTTTGCAAGAATTTAACAAGTGTGTAAGGCAGAGGTTTTGATCGTCGAAGCCAATACTCTAACTCCCCTATTAATTTCTTAAATATATTACACAAAATTTTTTACTAATATTTTGGTTGAATTCTTATGCTAATACATTTACTTAAAACAAATTTAAATTTCTATATCTATCTTACCTTTATTTATTTTCTAGACTCTGTCTCAAAAGGTGTGCCTTTTGGAGCTCTTGTTATCTCATCAGATTAAAATTATATTTGATTTTACTTTTAACTTTTTCTTTAGAGCACTTACTTTATTTATTTTTAATTTTGGAATTCACTTAATTAAGGATATTTCAAAAACAGAGAACAAAGTTGAATAATAACAAATTTATTATTTCTGGAACAAATTTATCGAAATGTTGAATACTACTGGATTTATTGAGTTAAATCATTACAACTATCATTAGTTGCCTTATTCGAACATATGATTTTAAAATGTCACCTCCATAAACAACCTAATAAAAACTTATTTCTATGCTTATCCTATAATCCTTAAATTCTACACACACTATATATATATATATATATATATATAATCTTATACTAATAATCATGAAAATTTGAAATCCTATTCTTAATATTTGACCGATCTGTTTGCTTTATAATAGATTTGAAAATTTTAATAATGCAATGACTCTAATTGAATTAATAGTTTCTTTTCGCTTATTTATTTTTAATTATTATTTATTATCGACTAAATTTAAAATTTTGAATTTTAGATTTTTTCAAGTTTTAAAAGATTTTATATATTAAAATTCTTGATTTATGCAGTATCTTCTTTTATTTGGGTAGTGCAGGTCTTTTCTCCCTACGTTTTAGATTGCTGTGGTCCCTGAAGAACTCGCCCAGTGATGTCTTCTTCCGGGGAATCTTCAGAAGTCCTGCTTCCTTCGAATCTTCTTCTTGGCATTGATAACGACAAATATTAATTTAATATTTGCAGGAGTTTGTATTAAAGTTGTCTTCTGCAAGCTGAATCTGGATGTAGTATTGTCTTCTTCTAAGGCTGACCCTTCTTTTGGTTATCGTAATTAACCTCGAGAAGTACTGAACACTGACAATTTTTCTTCACAACGATTTCCTCTTCAGACTTACTAAAAGCGTACAATGTTTCTATTTAAGTGAATCATTTCATTATATCTGAGGAATATCCTCAGTTATCCTTCTTCATCTGTTATCAATTGTTAAATACATGAGCATTGCTGTTATGAGAACTTTATCAGATATTTTATTGTTTGAGTCTTGGGTTTGAAATTTATCTTTTACAATGTCTTCCTTCATGAATCATTTTATTATGCTTTAGCAATATCTGGTATTCCCCTTCTTTATCCAGTAATAATTGGTAAATACATGAGGATTGTGTACATTTACCAAAACTTTTACAGGTGTTTCATTGTTTGTGTGTTGGGTTTGAACTTTGTCTTTTATAATGTTTTCATTCATGAGTGAATCATTTCATCAAACCTCAGCAATATTTGTTGTTGTTTGCCTTCTTCATCTGGATTATTTGGTAAATACATGAGCATTGTTTACAGTTACGAGAACTTTGACAGATGTTTCATTGTTTGTGTGTTATGTTTGAGTTTTATCTTTTATGTTTTCATTCATGAGTGAATCATTTCATTATACCCTAGCAATATTCGTTGTTCTCCTTCTTCATCTCGATTAGCCTATTTGGTAAATACATGAGCATTGTTTTTAGTGACGAGAACTTTGACAGATGTTTCATTGTTTGAGTCTTGGGTTTCAACTTTATCTTTTATAATGTTTTCATTCATGAGTGAATAATTTCATTACACCCGAGCAATATCTGTTGTTCTCCTTCTTCATCTGGATTATTTGGTAAATACATGAGCATTGTTTACTGTTACGAAAACTTCCATAGATGTTTGATTCTTGGGTTTGAACTTTATTTTTTTACAATGATTGAAATCATACAGTTATCCATTACATAAAGTGTGAGCAAATTTTGCCGTTCTCCTTTTTAATTCTGTATCAATTCGTAAATACAGTAGGATATGTTCATTGTTTGGTGTCCAAGTCACTTTGTATAATATAATGAGTAATAAATTATTTATATTGCCTTTATAGTTCCGTCATGTGACTTTGCGTTTGTCTTAATTACAAAGACGACTCCGAAAACGCGTCTTTGTAATTAAGACAAACGCAAAGTCACATGACTGAACTATAAAGGTAATATAAATAATTTATTACTCATTATACAGAAGTATAGTTTATTAAATATTACATTTTTATGTTTTCATTCTGTATCCATGTTTAAAATGCTGTAACTAATTAACTAAACGAATACAGAAATTCATTATATCTATGGACTTTGTTGCAATAATCTTTGTTGAATTCTGGAGTTTTTCTAGCCTTGTATCATCAAATAGCGAAGGTGTAATCTAGATATTTTCCAAAGGAAAGATATTTTCCAAACATACATGCTTTAATTTAATTTAGACCATCTGAAGTTATTATCATCCTTACTCTTAAATCATCTTGTGTATAAATAAACGTGAACAAAATCTGGAAACATAGGAAAATGATACAAAAATTTTAAAATGTATTTTTATTATAGTGTTATAATAAATGTGTTTAAAATAAAGTTTTGTACAATTGCATTTATTTACTTATTTACAAAAAGATTAGATTTGTCCAGAGATCATATTAAAAAAAAAAAAAATCTTATAGTATTATAAATAAGATCATTTGAATGAATCTTAGATAGCAGTTACTAATTGCAATTATTTTATTTCATTATAATTTTTAACTATGTATTTTACAGATAAGGTATATTTTCTGTTAAGCATCCCTTTACCCATAGATATAAACTTAGTTTTCTTTGGATTACTGTTTCTATTAAAATATGTTTTAGTTCTTATTGCACATCTCATACTATATTGCCTTTTCAACCTTGTGAATATTTGCATAAAAACGAATCAAAGTAGTTTTTACTTGTCTTCTCTATTAAATGTTGTCAAGGATTATGAGCTTGTAAAGATTGTATCTTAGAGCTATGTATACAGAGTGATGCAAAAGTTCCGCAACCCCTTCGTAATTTAAACCTGTTATACGTATTAACTCCAAACATTTAGACAGTTATATTGAGAAAATTCTTAACCTTTTAGGAGTAAGAATGAATTCCACCCTTATTTGGTTGGGGTGGGGGTTGCAAGTCAAAATTTTTAAATAACGATTCTTAATGAGTGATAATTCATTTTAAAACCCTCGTTGAGACAAGAAAATTTGGTGTAAAGTAAAATAATTTTTGAGGATTTAAATTTAATTAGGTTTTAGGTATTGAGCAGGCCCCATTTTCATTAAATTGACAAAAAATCTTGTGAGTTATTTTTGTCTAAATCGTAATTAATGTAGATTAAAAATTGTGTGCAATTTTGTATCATCAAATGAATCCACATCGAATTGATGTAGAATATAATACATAGACAAATCTGAACTTCTTGGCTCCGCCATTTTGGATTGGGGTATTGGAGAGGGGTTTACTTTACACCAATTTTCTTGTCTCAACGAGAGCTTTAAAATGAGGTATTACTCAATAGGGGTTGCTATTTAAAAATTTTGACATCCAAACCCCCCCCCCACCACCACCACCACCACTCAACCAAATAAGAGCGAGTTCATTCATACCACTAGAAGCTGCAGAATTTTCCCAATATAGCTGCCTAAAAGTTTGGAGTTAATACGTATTTTTAAAATTATGAAGGTGTTGCAGAATTTTTGCATCACTCTTTATATATATATTTAGCTTCAGATTTCTAATTAAGTTGTAGGTTATGTCTTTAAATTGATTAGTACACAATCTCTACATCTGATTGATTTCTACTCAAATCTACATATATCTATAAATTTCAGTTTTTCTTATAAATATTTCTTTAAGAAAGCTAACTGATGTTTAATATTGCATTAAATCACAAGCTAAAATCTTTGATGATTTAAAACAATTTCAGTAGATGACTATATTTTAATTTCTATTTGAATTGCACAAAATATAAATGGTTGCTATTATAACACATATTTACTTAACATAACTTTCAAACAGTATTGTTATCTACGAATCAGTTGATTAAATATGTATTACATTTAAGTAAAATCATTTCTAAATTTACTAACAATTGTTTAATATTTGTGAGATACACATTTTTGATTTACAATAGCTCTATAAAATGTTTTAGAAAATATATTTTTTTCAAATCAGTTCCTGTTCAATAACTTGAAAGAATCAAAAACTCCTAAAATGTAGCTAAAATCTAATTCAGTAATTTACTAATTCAATTTATTTTAATGTAAGTTTTTTTTCTGTTGGAAATTTTTTTAAAATACAAAACATAGTTAAATACTACTTCAAAAAAGTAACTTAACTACTATTGAAACTTCAATCATCAAATGTATAGTTTTCTACAACACATGTTTTACTAAAAACACAGATAATGTTTTGATGACTACTTCTAAAACCTTACGTTTCAGTGCCACAAAGGTTTGTGTATTATTTAACAAATCTTAATCATTGAAACATTGTATTTGTTTTGGACAATTGTGTGTTTACTTTCATTTAGTGATTTTTAGAGCCATAGTAAATAGAAAAAAATGTGAAGAATAACATTCAGTAATTAATTAAACAAAGTAGTTTTTTGAACATTTTCCAATACACTTTATAAATACCATAAATAATATCAATACGAAATACTATTTTATGTTTATTATTTCATTTTTTTTTAATTATTTTTTTCTTTTAATTTTTTTTTAGAATTTATCATTCCAGATTAATTATAATACTTTAAAGTATACAAATAAACTCCAAAAAATATTATATCTTTAAATTAAATAAATAAAAACACTTATATTATATATACAGTATTTATTGAGTATTGTCGGCCTAAGTTTTGCCAGTTATGACATTCCCATAGAAAATAATAATATATATACAACATGGTATAGAAGGGTTAATCTTGGTTACTAACTAGTTACTTGAGTTGTACAATTGGGTATCTTCTTGCCAAATGTTTTGAAGACGATAAATGACCGAAAGGTTTTTTCGCCTTAAAACTCAAAAAAAAGAAGAAAAAGAAAGTTGTACAATTTGTAATGCAGCTTACATAGGTCATTTGATATTTTACCTATTTAGGTAGTAATTTTTAAACTAGGTTGAAAGTAACAGTAGTTGTTGGTTGGGTTTTTAGACTCCATCCATTTAGAAACCCATCATTTCACAGATTTTAATTCTAATATAGATTTTAATTCTAAGAGTAAAAAGTTAAATTCACTGGAGGTGTTAGGAATTAAGAGCTTAGTTTATAAAGACTTATCACTACATCTCCTCTACATAGTATGGGGCTTTTGTATCTGTTATACATTGTATACAATTTTATACCTTGCATATTATGTTTCCTTAGTCTGTTTTAAGTTGCCTATGAGAATGGTGTAAATGGCAAAATGTAAGCACAATAGTGTTTTTATTTATTTAATTTAAAATAGAATTCCACCATGTACCATGGCCGCTAGCATACAAACACTATTTTAGCTTACTTTTAATATAAACTGATTTGCATAGATCCCATTTACTAAATAACATCTAATTAAAGGTGTGCAGTACTGACCCATGCACTTGTTTGCAATCTTACTGAATGTAAAAATAATTTTGGAATTTGTTGATTCAAACTATCATTTGTAGAAAACATTAATTTTAAATCGTGAATATATATGAACACTTGTGAAAACCGTAAAGTGAAATCAGTGAATTATCATAATTCTGATGTCTACAAATTAAAAATTTCTTCCAAATTTTCTGTTGAATACATGTGTTTAAAATAGAAAGTAAAATTGCCAAAAGTAAGATCTGAAATATTTGCAAGCAATTGTGTAGAAATTGCAATTATGTATTTCATCCCTGTAGTAGTGCGCACACTTAAAGTTGGAATTCCTATTTTATACTTTTATATATAATTAACATGAAAAGTTTATACAAATTTATATTATAATTAATTTTAGAGCAACAGGGTATGCTTATGTACAACTGTGATGTGACTTACCGTCAGCAATCTTTTTTAAGTTATCTTCAATCATTTATACATAAATGTCTAAAACATGTATCGTGTATAAATGATTCAAAACAACTTGAAGGTATTGCTGGCGGTAGGTGAAATTTATAATGTTTATTAATTACTGTTAGACACATAATAGTATAGTGCATAAAAGAAGTTAGTAATGTTTTTCAATATTTTAAAATTAAGAGGTCATACTAGTGAGAATTGATTAATTCTTGGTTTGGGCAGATTAAGTGTTAAACAATAAATTAATTTTTAAAAACGCACCTTCTTCAATTTCAACAAAAGTAGTTCTGTAATCCTTTTTGGTAGCTACTGCTGTTTCATCTTCACAGACTTGTCAGGCGTAGTACAACAAGATACAACATGACGCCTGACGTTGCCTGAGTGAAGCTAAAACAGCTGTAGCTATCAAATAAAATACAGAACTATTCTTGATAAAAGCGAAGAAGGTACATTACTTAAATTACCAAAATAGTTTGAAAAGTCTAAAAATGGAAATAATAAATTAGTGCTGTTGGGTTTTCAAAATAGTTCTTGTTAATGATCAGTGGCGACGATAAGAACCCGCGGGCCCCCCTGCAAGTTTGTTCATTGGGCCCCCCTGCAAGTTTGTTCATTGGGCCCCCCTCTCCCATTAATCTTTAAAAACATTATTACGGGTATTTCCACCTAAGCTTGCACTTGGGCTTGGCGCGGCAGTGTTGGCGGGGGGGGGGGTAGATGGATGCTAGGCAAAGACCTTTCTGCGAACATTCCACTACTGACTCACAACATACTAAGTTTTATTAGTTTTAACTACTGATGTAGACTTCACTTAATAGAATTTCGTATTTCACCTATTCTAGCGCATCTAGTATTTATGACATTAAATAATAAATACTGCTCTCTAAAAAATAATGCCGTTTTGGATGCACGATGCACAATCTTGTCTGAAGACATTTTTTCTTATTTTAGTAATTTCTTGACAATACTCATAAACATATTTGTTATGATAGGTGGGACCGTGTGGCAGGGCCTGTCACGGGTCCGGGTCCCGGTAAAATTTCCTGAAAAATCCCGGTCAAGGCTCGCGGGTCTCCACAGCTCACAGGTCCCCCCTGCGGGCCCGCTATCACCACCACTGTTAATAATGCACTTGTTAATCTTACACGTAAAACCAAACCCCAGGGAGGCAAAAAATATTTATCAATTTATCCCTGAAAATTCTGTCAATAGTTTTTACAAAATATCAAAAATATCTTAAAATCATATCAACTTATTTCAATAAATTTGTTATTATTATTATTACGTTCCCATATGTACAGATCATATGCTAAGGAAAGTTATGTGGTGGTTTAAAATAACTAATATCTATATTTTGCAAGTATATCCATTTTTAGGTCCCTGAATTAAAAAAGTGGTTTTTGGAATGATGTTTGTCATGTACGGCCAAACACATGGAGCAACCAGTTTTAATTAACCTTGATATATTTTGGCTATTTCTTGAGAAATTCTTTTGATAATTCAAACAAGGACTTAAACAAGGTCGCCATCTCTCAAAAATGTCGGTTCATTAGCTATCTGAAAAAAAACCTAGTAAATCAGCCGTAGTGCTGTTATAAATGATGAGTTATCTCAAAACCCGCTGTACCAATTTCATTTAAATTTTATTGAAATGTGAAGATTAATTACCTGATTCCATAGCAAAACCACATGTAAAAAGATAGTAAGGTTCAGGAATAATTGGCAAAAAACAAAAATGAGCTTCATGTAGGTAAAATAAGTCAATTTTTGACAAATGAATGTGACAAGTAACTGACCTTGTAAAACATAGCCACTGTGAGGTAAATAAGTGGCTTGTCACTTGTTTACCATCTATTGACTTTGGTTATTGTAGCTCATGTATCACTGAGGATGGTGACTTTGTCGTTGAAATGCTTTTGATTAAGTAAACGTAATTTTTGTGAGATCTTGTGTTTGAGTTTTATTCTTTCTATCTACAAGCTATTTGGTTTGAGAAACTGAAATCCTTAAAAAATCGGTAGTTGTGATTTGTACTTTTGTGAAATAGCCCCATGTGTGTATCTTGTTATCTATATAAAACAGTTTTCACTATTTACGCTGAAACCAAGAATTTAAAACATTTTTGTTTATTTATCAAAGTAGTTTAGTTATAATAATATACCTGCAGAATGTCACTTACGAGCATAATTCAAATGTCAATTATAATGCATCACTGCCGAATTTAATAAGTATAAAGGAATCATTATTTTAAGTATCTTCAGACTAATAATAATAAATAACTTATGTGTACTAATACACTTTTATTTAATTTTTCATTCAAATTATATTGTTTTTACAGTGAAAGCTTCAGACAAAAATAGTAACAGCCACAGATTTTTGTACAATGATGTTTATGAAAGTACTAAATGTTTTGTAAGTGTTTTTGTTATACAAAGTGTGAGAAAAATAAACAAACTTTTATAATTTTTAAACAAACGACACCAAAAACAAGAATTAAGGTGCACCTGTTGGTCATATTAAACTACCTTTTTAAATATGACCCAATTTTGCAAGCTGAAAAAGCGGCCCCTTTAGAGTATGTAAATTTTCAAATATGAATTTATATTGTATGATTCCATGTAAAATGGTTTAATTATTTGTATTTTTTTTTTAGTGTGAGCCTTTATGAAAGTATGAGGGTCAAAACAATTATTGAAATTATGGAATCTTTGGTTCTAGAACCAAAAATAAGCTTCTAATTAAATCATTTAAAAAAAAATTAAATTACTCTAATATCATTAAATAAATTAAATTAATACAACTTCACGAGTGAGAGATTCTGGTTCGGCACAAATATTTACATTGTGAGGAAGTTTGGGAAGCTACAATTGGTGATTGTGGTTGAGAATGCTAGAAAAATGGCAACAGGAATTTCAATGTACTAGCCAAATATTATCAGACTAAAAAGCTATTCTAGGAAGCCTAGGCTCTTCACGAGCTGTTGTGCCACAGAGTTTAATTTTAGTTTTTTAGCTACTTTTGAATTTTTTTTTTCTTTTAGGTTTCAGCATTCAATTTTATAAACAAAATTATCATTTTACATTTTATAACCAGATTGGATGCATTTATGTAATGAATTTAGAACTAATTAATATTGTGTGTAGAATCTATGTTTTGGATATAGAATTAAAAATTCTTTTATTTCAACAAATTTTGAGAGCAATTATCACCTAAATGGTTGCATTTTTAAAAAAAGTACCAAAAATAAAATCACTTAAACTTCATGTAAGAAAAAAAAAATTGGTTTACATTTATAATGTTCATTTACATACTCTGGGCCCATTTTCGGGCTGTTTATAAAAAGGTAGTACAGTTTAACCAATAAATAGGTGTAGCTTAAATCTAAGTTTTCACTATTAATCAATAAAATGTTATAAAATCAATTTTATACTTTCTAACACCCTGTATATGTTACATCACTCTGAAGATGCCATCAATGTATCAACAAAACTAGTTGGACGAAAAAAATAGAGAACAGTGAACTGCTGTGATATCAAGATATTTATTTATTATTATTATTATTAACTGAAAGCATTAATATTTATATGAAAAATGAGGTTCAATTGTTAAATTATTCAATGATTCAAACTCATTTCAATGACTAAGTAGTGTTACTACCTAAGCAATTATTTTAGTTCTGAGATTTGTAAATATTGCTTATTTTGTCTGCAATGGTTTTCAAATGAAATATAACTCTTTATACATTTACTAAACTTAATTTTTTAAGTATATTCTCATATAATTATAGTCAAATTTTAATAACTTGAATCTGAAAGGAAGAGCTGAATTGTAGTTATGAAGGTTTTGCATTATGGAGGTGTTTTGAGATACGGTAGCTTCGTAGTGAATATGTACTGATGTAGAATAGAAATAGCAACTTAAACAAACTAAATTTGGGAAGGAGGACATGTCATTGTTTCGTCAAGAAGTAAAGAAGTAATCACTTCAAATTTTAACCTTCAACTTGTAGAGAATTTATTTTAAAAAGTGCTAAATTCTGTTTTTTTTTATTTTTTGTTTCTGAGGTTTCAAGGAACAGACGACATTTTTGACTAAGAGGCTTTCAAGTTAGTGAGGTTCCACTGGAAATTAAATATAGTTTTTAGAATATTTTTTAAGTTAACACGGCGTAGAATAATTTTTATATTTAATATTAATTCTATTCAATGTTTCTGGTGGTTAGAATATAATTATTTGTGAATAAGCATGCTATAATTGAAATACAATTATTTATACTATACTCCATTTCACATTTAGTTGGCAGTATGTATTTAATCCATTACGGCTGCACTTTTACACGTCTAAAAACATTATCATAAAACATGGTTTAAAATCTACATTTCAAGTATACAAATCATATAAAGCTGTATGTATTCTGAATGAAAAAAATGTAAACAATAGAAAAAAGCAATAAAACAACAAATCTGTAACTTTTCTCTTTTGAGCATTAGTTTGTACTGCGACCTTACATACATTTTCATTATGGATAGTATTGCTGAAACTCCCATTTGATTATACATTTTTTTTTTTTTTTTTTTATGCACTGCCAAATAAACGTTGATAATATTTTCGGAGTATAGGAATGCTTTAGCATGTAAGCAAAATATTCTTGAGGCACTAAATATCAATGTTTACATGGTTGGTGATATCATACATGATATTTTCATCTAATATCAGGACATCTTGTTTAAGTTTGAATACAGTTATATTTTCTACATTAAGGAGATTATGTTAGTTTTTAGTTCAGTATATTTACATAAGGAAAAAGTTTTTATTTTACGTTTTACAATATACAATTCCAGACTATAGTTAGTTAGTAGTAAATCAAATTTGTGTTTATTTTATACAAATATGCACTATGATCATAAAGGCTCAGCCTTGCTATTCGAAATAATGGTCAGTAATGTAGGAAAACTATATAAATCCAATAATTTTTAATTTAATTTGTTTTGTGCATGCTAAATTGATTAATAACATTACCAACTCTAAACGACTAACCGTTTTCTAGATAAATGCAAAAATAAAAGTCAGGTTTAGTATTTAGGAATTCATGGATTTGTTTGTTTGACTCAAGTTTTGTTATGCAGCAGTGTTTCACCAAGAAACATTATGCACTATATAGCAAGCAATAACGATATCATCTGTACTAATTACACACGTCACCGAATAATACTACTGCACTCGATATTTATATTACACAAAAATTTTAACTAGTTTATTCTATGCGAGACTAATAGTAGAGTGTAATTTCAGTTTTTATACAGATAGAGACTGAAATTATAAAATTACGTACTTTACCTTTCAAAAATATATCAAAATTCAAATAAATAAAAATCTCCTTTCATTTGATACTCTACGTGTTTGTAAAGATTTTTATAAGTTCCCATACTCCTTATTTGGTGAGAGATATACTAAAAAACTCTAGTTTTATAATTTTCTCTCTTTTCCTTTTTAATTATTTTTTTAAATCTTACTTTAAGGTTGAAAGCCAATTTATTATCTCTCTACATATATTGCATTGAAAGAAAACTCAAAAATTACAAGTGAACGATAAATTTATTACTTCTCCTTCTTTAAATGCATTAATAATACATGACATATTTTGTAATACAATTTTAGCTTCTATTATGATCATACATTTCTTTTATTTTCTATTGGATTAAATAAATCAATTTAATTTAAACTAAATTAGATCAAATCTCCTCTACTCTGGTGCATATGGGTCTGACGATATTATGCAAATATGTCGAAATATATTAGAACTATACTAATTTTTTATTCTGTAATATAAAATGTTCAATAAATTTAACTAAAAGTCTGAATTAAATATAAATTTAAAAGTTCTTGAAATTGTTTTTCTCTAAATTGAATTAATTTATCATTGTACATTACCTTTACTTGTAGGCTTGATTTTTTATTTTTTTTTTTTCAACAATTTAATAAATATAGCTTAAATGTATATCAATACTTCTTCTATATTTATTTGTAGTTTATTTATATGCCTTTTCTCTTCTTATAATTCTCATGTAACTTTTATTATTTCTTGATAATTGATTTTGCTATCTTAAAAAAAAAACCAAACTCTACATCTAACTACCATGAAAAAATTCCGTAGAAATCCTTTTGTGTCCTCAAAATTTTTAACAATTAATGTTATAATTGTAAAACATGGCCTACGAATCATCTTTGTTCGATTCAGTTCGTACACCGGTATATATTTAATATTAAACCCTTTTCTTTATATCTCCTTAACATAGCTAGTTTCAAATTATCGTGATATTATTTCATTTTATTATATTTTTTTAAAATTTACACTATTAAATTGCTTTATTTGTAATTTGATTTTAAATCTTGCTTTTTTCACTTTGGTCATTTTTTTCTCTTGTCTATCATATGTGATCAAGTCATAAACGAGCATGGCCTATTTATCAGCTGTCGGATGTTTTATGTTTACATCCAGCAATTTCCTCAAAATATTAGTTTGTATATTTAATTATTACAGTGTTTGTTTTATTTAATTATTCCAACTTCATGTTATAACCAATTATATTTTATAATCGGTCTTCTCAAAAAGAATAATATCCTTTTTTTTAATGATTTACCAAATTTGAACTGTTTGTTTCTATAATAATTTTGATAATACAAATAAAGTTAATTTATTGATTATTCAAATGTTGTGGGTGTTATTAACAATTTACTTTAGTTAGTATAAAATTCCAAAACTTCTAACAGTTAAAATCTATTAATTTAATAAATTTTAATTTTGAGGTTAGTCTAATTTCAAAGATTTGTTTACTATATGAGTTCTTTAATTAATTTATTGTTTCACTATTCTTTTTGAGTTTCCCCAAAATCAGATACTTGTAGTTAATATTTAATTTAACTCATATATACATATATAGTTTGTTAGGCACAATAAAATATTTGTACCATATAGTAAGGAAAATCTCATTCCTTTCTCTCAATATCATAACAGGAAGGTATCTCTTCCTTTGGGTAACATCTTCTTATATCCACCAGTATAAAAGAGAACCGGTTTATTACTAGGTAATACTAGTGGTCCAAGAAAAAGTTGTTTTTGTGAGAGAAGGAAATTCCTGCTGGATTTCCGTGAGGTATCCACTAAAAGAACTTCTCTCTTCCTTCTGTTTTTGAGGACGGGACTGCTTTCACATTATTTCATTCCCAAGGTTGTACTAGTCCCTATGCTGGAGCTCTTCTTGCATTATGATCTTAATGATGTTGCAGATCATCTCTCTTACCGAATGCCAAAATTTTCTTTTTTCTAGTGTCTTACGAATCACCATGTCTGGTGTAAGAGATCCTATCCTTCTCAAACAGAATATATTCTTTCTCTCTTCCATTGCTTTTACTCACAATGGTATATGAGTTGTATTATTTATCTTTAAGAACAAATAACACTGACTCGTCACTCCTTCTCAGACTCAGTATTGTTGACAAATAGTCATGTCCTGTATGAAATCGTATGAGGGAAAAAAAATTTTCCTCATCCATCCTATCCACCCATTCTCTCGTCACTGTTATTTGTTAATGAAAAAATGAGTGAAAGGAATCTTAGGGAAATTTTTTTTTTATCACACTATTACAGTAAATAGTTAGAACCTTGTATGTGTATATGAATTATTATAGTACTTTTCTATGTACATGATTCACTCTTCTTTCTTTTTGAAATGGAATACATAAATTACATTTTATATTTTGTTTTAATCAAGTAAAATCATATATATATATATATATATATATATATTATAATTTCAGAAATAGATAATTTTTATATACATTTTTTACAATACAATATCTTTTCATTTCACAATTCCATTGTAGAAACTACACTGTGGTGTGCATTAGCAATATTATTCTACTTGGATCATAACAACGATGAAAAATGCACAACATGTTCCATAAGTAACATTTGTAGCATGTCACAGTGTAAGATGTGTATGTCATGTCATATGCTACTTATTTTATAATTTTTGTTTGTGTAATTGCCGTTTTTGGATCTGAATAGGTAAAAAAAGTATGATATGTATTTTTTAAGGTGGAATCCTCTTTTTTATGATTTTATAAAAAGGAGGAATAAATGTAACAATGATTGTCATAGTACTTCTACGTTCACGCACACTTTTCTATGTTATTTTCAAATGTTATATACATTTATCCTTGCACAACTTGATCATATCTGTATTTCTTATAACAACATCTGACCAGGAATAATCAGGATATCTAATCGTGATTTCAATGTTTAACCCTTTTTTTAATGTTATTCCTAGCTATTTTGTTACATAATTTTACGTATTGAAGCTTTGCTAATGTAGTTATTTTTAAATAGGTTTACAATATCAAATTTAAAATTACTATTATATTTATATATTATTATTTTGTTGTAACCTAAATGTGTAAAAATTGAAAACTTTAACAATCTATGATGTTAGTGTTTAAAACATATTATATCTTATAAAATTATATATTAGTGTTTATTATTATATCTTGTAATAGTTGTTGTTAGTCTTGTATTGTAGTTATTTTTCTTATTTGTATTTTTTTTTTCTGTAATAAACTGGTTTATTTGAGATTTCTGAAGTTTTTGTTTTATGTATAACAATACAATAATTTTATTTATTATGTGTGGAAGTGTGTGTGTGTGTGTGTGTGCGCACGCGAGTGTGCATGTGTGTGTGTGTGAATGCTTACATGCACCTGTAAGTGTATGATGACCATTCCAATTATCATCACCTGAAATATAATTACTCTTATCAATATTTTACTTATTACAAAATATTGACTTATACATCAAAATGGACATTTTTCTCGAGCAGTCAAATTATAAAACGGTACGGTCAATGGCTTTTACAACACTGCGTATTCACCTTTGATTCACCCAAAGTGTGGAGATTTGTTTCTTAACTGTATCTTTCAAAAAGTCCCACATTTAAAAATCAGAATTAGATAAATGTGTGTAATGTGTAGGCCTCATAAATGAAACCTAAGAAAGTTCGAGTTGTATGACATGTGCTCTATTTTGTTGAAAGAAGCAGCACTTGCACTTACAATCATGTATTTTTAAATATTGTTCTTACAACACAATTACCAGTATACCACACTTCTCACTCTGGTGAGAGTTTTCTGCGAACCAATTACTGGTGACTTGCAAATTGACATGCCCAAAAAGATAGAACCATGCTTTGTCTGTCATAAAATATTGTGTGAGTTGTTACTAGTGAGTTTTAGGTGTAATAGTGATCAAAAATGTTATTAGAAAACAGTTACACGAATTAAAATGTTTTGGCCTATATGCTTTGTTCAGTTGTTGCACAGAGATTATATGATATTCAATTTAAATAATGAACTATCTTTAGGCGTGATATGTATTTTATGCTCTTTTGTTGTGATAACTTGTGTACAGATGTTTTTGAACTTGGGGAAATCCTGTGTTAAATGTTGGCTACGCCCTCTGGTGTCTTAACACAAGGTAGCTTATTCCATTTTGCTTTTTCAAACATTGTAAACTAGTTTTATTTTCCCACATATACTCAGTATAGGGGAAGTTAAGTGATGGGTTAAATCGATGTTGAATTTTTGATGAATATATATCTTCCGTTTTGAGGTCCTTCGAGCCTAAAAAAAGTGTTATTTAAAAATCATCTGCAGTACATTACAGCCCAAAAAGTGTAGATCGACTTTAATCAAATATGGGCATATTTTGGCCATATTTGGGGAAATGTTTTTAATTTATTAGATAACTAAAAATTTAGGGGTAGCTGCTATAAGAAAAACAACAAAATTATGATTATCTCAAAATCAGCTCTATCGATTATACATGACACAAGTGAAGTAAATTTATACTCATATTTAAATCTATAAATATTTTTCAAAGACAGCGTGTATAGTTCTTCTTCACTTTTTGAACTAATGAAATGAAAGTTTTGGTGACGATTATTATTGGTATGTTTTGAGGATGGGTGAGTGAGAAAGTCTGTACAACATTTTGGCACAATTTATTTTTAGATGGCCGTGTCAAGCTTGTTCACAAACTCTGTAAATTCACTAGTAAGAAGAAACTGTTCCACACATTGCAAAATGGTGAAGATTTAAATTAATCATAAATTTGAACTTCAGATATATTATTGACTTTTCAAATTATCTATTTTCTTTTAGAAAAAGAACAAAAACACAAAAAGAGATATATGATAGTTTCATACGTTTAGTCTCCATAAATAACCACTTCTTCTGTTCCATGATGATAACCTTCAGAAATG
The DNA here is from genome assembly GCA_963513935.1 of Aphrophora alni. Lineage (NCBI taxonomy): Eukaryota > Metazoa > Arthropoda > Insecta > Hemiptera > Aphrophoridae > Aphrophora > Aphrophora alni. The sequence goes on along the minus strand of OY740769.1, from coordinate 27,697,542 downwards.
GTGTACATCTACATTTGGAAATCAATATCTAGAGGTTTACAATTTTCAATGAATTTGACGATTAAATATTTTTGACACAATTGTAATTAACCATTTTCTTTACATAATAGTTTTTAGTAATGGTTCATACTGTATAGTAGAGTTCCATTTATCCAAGTTTCAAGATAACCTAAGTGCCCAAGAAAAGTAATTAGAGCAGAAGCTACATCAAACTTTGACTCATTTCTTATCCATACATGCTTCAATCAGTGTGAGTAATTGGATGAACTAATCAGTGTGTGTGTTAGTAACTCTATTAGTGGGAGTTATCTATAGGAACGGAGGTGTTGTACCAGTACTAATTGTTTGTGTTCAAATCATTTATTCAACACAGTACACACCGTCATTGGATGTGAACTAAAGGTTTCCTCTATTAGTGGGAGTTATC